>RYFJ01003148.1:0-78029 GCA_003991445.1 Oryza meyeriana var. granulata | reverse complement strand
CGCCCTTCCTAAATCTGTCTCTGCTTTCTTCTTGTTGCTCTCGGTGTCATAGTCGCTGTGGCCCTTCTCTTTGATTTCTTCAAGTGAATATACCCACTAGGGCACATGAGATTCTGGACTTGTTTCTCATGCTGCTTCTTCATCCTCTTCAAAAATTCTTCATGGATCGGCCCTAATCGAGCTATGAACCGATTGCTCTTTTTTCCAAGCGACCGATTCCTACGAAACCTCTGCTGCTGATCATGCCGATTCCCTCATTACTCATTTGGGCAATCTTCAACTGATGGCAATCTCATCCCTTGATCCAGCAGAACCGGAAACGGCAGTTCCCAATGTTGGATTATATCTTTTCTGGTTCATCCCTCTGTTCCTCATACCTGAATATTTTTCTATCATAATCCGATTAAGTAATCTTGATTTATACCTTTGATGTCTTGCTCCATCAGCCTGATCCTTGATGATGATCCCATAGACTCATGTTTACGGGAGCGGGTGGTCCATCGATCTTCATCGGCTTCTTGTCTCGAGTTTGATTCTTCTGCTCGACAAGCCGATTGAATCTGTTGCCGAAAAACTTTGCACTCGTTAGTATGATGCGATATAGTATTGTGCCACTTGCAATATCTTTTCTTCTTTAGTTCTTCGGCTGAAGGAATCACGTGATTTGGCGGTAGTTGTATCTGCTTCTCTTGCAACAGCAAGTCAAAGATTTTATCGGCTTACTAATATCCAAAATCATACCGCTTCCCTCCCTTGCCGATATCCTTGACCCATGGGCATGATACTGATTTCTTGTTCCTGGCCCACTCCGCCAATCCAACCTCAGCATCGGATCCCTCATCGTCTGAGCTCGATGAATAAACTTGCACTTGAGCAACCCTTCTCTGATATTTATCCTTTTTTGCCTCTTGGAACTGGCTTTCATGAGCTGATACCTTTTGTACCAGATGCGCCAGGGACTCGAACTCTTGTGATGAAAACCTCTCTTTAATTGGCGCCAAGAGACCCTGGAAAGCCAGATCGGCTAGATGCCCATCGCTGAAGTTTAAACTGTAACATCGGTTTCTGACGTCCCGAAATCGCTGAACGTATTCCGGGTACTTTTCATCTGGCCGTTGCCTAACCATGTCAAATCTGTCAGTCTCATCTCCTGGGTCCCAGCAAAGAAGTATTTATGAAACTGTTTTTCTAGATCGGCCCACCCCCGAACGGAATTCGGTGGTAATGAAGAGAACCATGTAAAAGCCGATCCAGATAGAGATAAGGGGAAAAACCTAACCCTCAGAGCCTCTTCAGCCGATGCCTCCCCGCACTGTGCCAGGAATCGGCTGACATGTTCCACTGTAGATGTGTTGTCCTGCCCTGAGAACTTAGAGAAATCCGGGACTCTGTATCGGTGTGGTAATGGAACCCTGTCGAACCACTCAGGATATGGATGCCGATACATAAATGTCTGTTCCTTGGGCTTGATCCTAAACTGCTCCCTTACTATTTCAGCAACCCTTGTTGATAGATCTTCTTCTCTCAGGTTGTCTTGTTGGTACTGGATAGGTGGAGTTTGTTGCCGATTCTGTCTATGATACTCCCTTTGGTAAGTGCCTGGATCGGCCCCGCCTCCTGGATAATTTTGCTGATATCCTCCATAGTAAGTAGACCGATGATATCCAGTAGGAACATCCTGTTGCCCCCCAGCCTGGTTCTGTGTAAACAGGTTTTCTGGTATGTCTCTGCTGATGTTGTAAGCAACCTGATTCGGTTCAACCTTTGGTGGGAGGAAAATAGGACCCCGAGTAGGCTCTTGAATAATCGATCCATCCACCGTCTTCTTTATGAGATTGTGAAGTGTGTTCACCAGAATCCCGGATTGATTAATGAGCGTGTGATGAACTACTTCATTCACCATCTCTTGCAAGGGTTTTACTGGTGGACTTTCGGGTGGTGTGCGGCTCGATTCTCCAACCAGTACTGGCTTTGGAAACTGGGATTTTTGAATCGGCCCTTGCCTTGTCATGCTGAAGGACTCTAAGCACAGCTTCTGAAAATTTGCTATAGTTTGCTCAACTTGCTGTTTCTATTCATCCATTAAATCTTCCATGCTGACCGGAATTATGTTGTCTGTTTTGACTTCTTTCCCGGCCATGTTGCAAATCTGATTGTTGAAACTTCACGTTGAAATTTCGTGTCCCACCAGGCGTGCCAAAAACGTGTTGACGCCAGAAACCCGCCGGGGGCCGTCCGGCGTCTGGGAGACACGCGAAGGCCTGGGAGATTTGCTTCACTCCAGTGCAGGTCCTAAAATCTTGAGGTTCGTAGGCATGCCAATCAATTTGACCCTGCAATTGACAAGGAGAAAAGATGTCAAATTCGTGAGCCAATCGGCTGGAAGCCGGCTTGGACTCATCTCATCGGCCGATGGCCGATATGCACTGTAGCACTTATACATCGACTGGAAGCCAATGATGGCATGAGCAATAACATAACAATAAATAAGTATTAAATTAGCCGATCATCGAAGGATGCTCAAAAAACCGGCTTGTAAACTTTGATAAAATAAGCAAGCAAGATGCATAAGTAAATAGATTAAATGAACTCTAGCCGATCATGGTTAAAGTTACTGGTATCGCCGCGAAGATATTGCCCGCGCCCGTGCCCGGGCCCCTGCTCGTACTTGCGCCCGGGATCTTCGTCCGCTGTCTGTATCCGTGCCCGAGTTCTTACCTATGCTCGTGCTCGGGTCCTTACCTAAGGTCGTGCCCGGGAACTTGATTGGGGTCGTGCCCGGGAACTTGGCTGAGGTCGTGCCCGGGAACCTACTTGTACTCGCACTCAGATCGACAGAGAACCAATCGGCTAGCCCTTAGCCGATCGTAACAGTAATGCAGGCAAGAATGTATAACAAGGCAAGCAGTATAATCAGCTATATTTAATAAGAGATGACTTCACGGCTAACAAGGCAAGCAGTATAAGCAGTCCTTATTGGACACGGTACATGATTTTCTAATTATAACAGAAAACGCTAACAAGGCCCGACCGGACACGAGGTCAGGTTTCCTAAAGATAAACACTTGCCTAATTAATAGATACAGTAAATAACTGCCAAACAGCGGTCTTCACGGCTCCCTCCCGGAATCGGTCTCTTCTGGATCAATTTCCGCCAGTTGACTGCAATTTTCCCTTTGACCGAATCTGATACAGGGCCTTACCAAATTTTGGCGTTAACACAGCCGTCGACTCCGGTTGCTGGATCCATCGAGCTTGTAGATGTAGATCTCGCCGAAGCCCCTACTTGGCGCGCCAACTGTCGCTGTTTTACACCGGCAATATGATTATAGGGCTACTTGTCGGATCAAAACTCGGTGGACTACAAAGGAACACGGGGAGGTTTATACTGGTTCGGGCCCTCGATGTGAGGTAATACCCTACGTCCAGTTGTGGTGTATTCCTTTGAGGATGTATGTTCACTTCTATGAGCTTATGCCCTCAAGGGGCGCCCTGCCTCCCCTTATATACTAGGGGACAGGGGTACAAGGTTGGAGTCTCAGCCGGATACAGCCAAGGGATCTCCTCTTAGAGATATAATCTACCCGACTAGGACTGTATATTCCTTATCGTACAAGGCAAAGTCTGCCGGGTTCTACCATATCTCTAATTACAAGAATAGGCCCATCCTCTATCCGAGTGGCCCATATGCTTTTCATGAGGTACCCGGGGCCCATGGCCTCCACAATGATGAAGTCTTTTGCCCTGGCCACAGTGATGGTAGCAAAGGGTTTTGCCTGAATCCACTTTGTGAACTTGTCCACTATGACAAAAAAGTGTGTGAACCCTCCTGGTGCTTTTTTGAATGGTGCAACCATGTCGAGCCCTCAGACTGTAAAGGGCCAAGATATTGGCATTGTCTATAACTCTTGAGCTGGTAGGTGTGTTTGCCGAGCCAAAAATTGGCATCCCTCGCATGTCCGAACTATGTCCTTGGCGTTGGTAACTGTAGTCGGCCAGAAGAAACCCTGTCTATAAGCCTTTCTGGCTAGCCTCCTTAATGCAGCATGGTTGCCACAGATGCCTGAGTGGATTGACTTCAGAATCTACTTGCCCTTCTCAGGTGTGACGTAGCGCATGAGGACTACGGAAGCGCTTCGATGATAAAGGTCTTCTTCGACTATAAGAAAAGCTTCAACGTTTGACTTGCTCGACTTCGTTGCGGTCTTTCTGGAGCTCATTTTCCACTAGGAATCGGATGATTGGAGTCCGCCAGTCTTGAGAGATGATTAGCACATCCCTTGGTCCTGGGGTAGGTTCTGCCTCCGACTGCTCAGGATCAGGCTTTTTCTTGACTAATGGCTCTAGCAACTGCTCGACAAAAACTCCGGTCGGGACCACTTCTTGCTAGATCTCATGTTGGCTAGTCGTCGCGGCTTCATTGTACTTGGCGCAAAACATGTTGATTCTAGCCGTCAAACTTGTTCTCCAGCTTTCACAATCTTACAGTATGCCACCTTTATCATCTAGACATGTCTAGTCTTTCTTGACTGTTTTACACAATTGGAATCCCCACAACCACCAATCTCGGATATAGAGCGATATGGCAATACAAGGCCTGGATGAGTGCTTTCGTACTCGGTGACA
Organism: Oryza meyeriana var. granulata; assembly: GCA_003991445.1. NCBI lineage: Eukaryota > Viridiplantae > Streptophyta > Magnoliopsida > Poales > Poaceae > Oryza > Oryza meyeriana. The sequence goes on along the minus strand of RYFJ01003148.1, from coordinate 73,403 downwards.
TTGTGAGAATGCTGAAAGTGTATTTGAAGACATATTGAGTTTTTCTCTATTGCGGAGACATCAGAACAACACCAAGTGATTCATAAAGAACCATCGAAGTACATTGTCTAGTATTCAAGCTTGTCTACAGGTGTAGCCATCTGGACTTCCGTCCACTCGGTCACAAAGTCGATGATGCTTAGATTTGATTGTTGTCGTGTTGAAAGATAATGTCAAACGCCATCAAGCTTGAGTGCCCATTAGATTCTACCGGGATTCGCGCATTGTGTCGAACATCTCTGAGGGGAACGAATGTGACAATTGTGACTTGATGCGACTAGAAACAGTGCACAGCTTCTGGACAATTATGAGTAATCCATATAGCAGTTTCTAGACTTGGGGATATCGCATCTTGGATTCACCTAGGACTTCACTGATGAAATAAACTGGCCTTTGAACTTTTCTTATATGTTCTAGCTTAGCTCGCTGGATGACCAAAACTATGCTGACTACCTGAGCAGTCGCCGCCAGATACAACATGAGTGGGTTCTTAGGGCACTAGTGATGCCAACATGGGTGGTGATGTGAGGAACTTCTTGAAGTCTTTGAAGGCTTGTTGGATTTCTAGCGTCTATTGAAAATTGTCAACTTTCTTAGAAGTTTGAAGAAGGGCATGCCCCGTTCGCCAAGTTAGGAAATGAATCTACTGAGTGCCGCCATGCAGCCGGTCAGCTTCTGTACGTCCTTCTGGCTAGTTAGGGGAACCATGTTCACGATTACGTTGATCTTCTCTGGGTTCACCTCTATGTCACAGTGTGAAATGGTGAAACCAAGTAGTTTTCTCGAAGGTACTCCGAAGACGCACTTTGCCGACTTCAGCTTCATCTTGAATCTTCGAAGGCTTCGAAAAGTTTCTTCTAAGTCGACAATAAGGTCTTCCTTGAATTTGGTCTTGATTACCATGACATACGCCTCCTCGTTATGCCCGAGTTGAGTGTATAGACACCGCTAGATAACACGTTGGTACGTTGCGCCAGCAATTTTCAACTCGAACGCATAGTGATATAAGCTAGTATGCACCAAATAGTGTGATAAAAGAAGTCATTCATATAGCCTTCTCCTTTAGCGCTTATTTGATGGTATCCCCGAATAGCAGTCGAGAATGCTGCGTACGCTCGCATCCCGCAGTTGAATCTACCACCTGATCTATCCTAGGTAGACCAAATGGGTCTTTGGGACACGCCTTGTTTAAGTCGTATATCGACTGCACATGTGTCATTTACTGTCTTCTTCCAGACCAAAACCGGGTGCAAGTAGGACCTCCTGAAGAATCTGGGCTGCCAGCAGCTTGGTTTTTCTCCTCACAGATAGCATCTTTGCGGTCTGTGCGTAGCCCGCCGAATATTCGGTTTGACTGTTGCGTCAGATTTATGTGAGGGACATGCTCGATCACTTCCTGGGTACACCAGTCATGTTGGAAGAATCCCAAGCAAATATATCCCTGTTCGCCTGGAGGAAGGTGACGAGCTCGTCTTCCTATTTGGAGGTCGAGTCCGGTCCCAACAAGCGCAGTCTTGGTGGTTGAAAGTCCGGGGATCTTTTTTGTCTCTGAGCTTGCTGAAAATTCCCGACTTGGCCCCATTTTTGCTGGGACTTCATCATCCTCCTTGAAGTTGTGCTGCTAGTCGGATATTGTTTTCGTCAAACTCTGCCTCGTCTGACTAAGCCAACTCGCAACTCTCCTTATCGCAGGTGAAGGCTTGCTTGACATTGCTGCGTAGAGAGAGTACTGCTGGTCCAGGCATGTTGAGCATCATGTAGTGTAATGGTACCGGCATGAATTTGGCAAGTGCCAGTCGTCCGAGTATGGCATGGTAGGCTGTCTCGAAGTCAGCGACCTCAACGCAGATGTTTTCTGTGCAAAAATTTTCCCGCATGCCGAAGGTGACTGGCTAAGTAATCTGTCCAAGTAGAGTTGAAGAAAGGCTGGGGATTACCCTATCGATGGGAGCTATACTCGGCCATAACTCTGATCGAGGTATCTTCATCTTATCAAGTGTCTTGGCAAAAAGGATGTTGAGTGAACTTCCTCTATCGATGAGAACCTTCTTCAACTTGATGCTTTTGAGGAGACTGTCTAGATGAGTGGATACCGTCCTGATTGCTACTCGCTCAGGGTGTCCATGCGGTTAAACATAATTGCCACTCGACCAGCGTAGATATTGGGGGCATCAGTAGAAGACCGAGTACTTCTCGAGCGGTTAGCTTCTGTTTGCGCTTGGACTAATATGCTGATGGCCGTCCAGGGTTGAAGTTGATGCCATCAACTCCTGTGATTGGATCCATTGAGCTTGATGACGATGATCTTGACGAGGCCCCTACTTGGCGCGCCAACTGTTTTGTATCGGCAATATTGAATATGGGGCTATTCATCGGACTGAAACTCGATGAATTCGAAGGACACACGAGATTTATCCTGTTACAGCCCTCGGGTATAATACCCTACTTCTACCTGTTGTGTATTGCTTTCGCTGTGTAGATTGTTTTATGCCCAGGGGGCTCCTTGCCTCTCCTTATATACCGAGGAGGCAAGGTCACAAGGTAGGAATCCCAGTTGGACTCGACCAAGGGATTTTCCTATCAGAACATAGAGTAACCGGCTTGGACTATAATTCCTTTTCTTTTATAAGGTTACATGAAGCAAGTACTTACTCTATCTCTATTTGTATGGGCCAACCCACCCTCATCCGATAACCGTTTGCCTCCATGAGTACCCGGGGTCCATGCCTCCACAGATATTAGTACTAGTTCAATACAATACCAGTATCAATACAATACTAGTACCTAGTACCGGAGGAAGCCGCATGGCAGCAGGGTTGACCGGCTGCGTCGCCACGGCAGGCCACAAGAAATGGGAAGGCAGTGGCCAATCAAGCGCGCACCCTTCCTTTTACCGGTAGTGGGGAGGAGTGGGTGGTGGATGGCAAGTGCTGGTGACGGATGAGGGCATCGGTGGACCAGGGGCAAGGCCGAGAGGACGGTCGACCTCTAGACGGTTTCAAGAGTGCGGATCCAAAGGAGACACCGGCCCTTGGCAGCTCACCGGACGGCCGTCGGGTTGGAGCCTCATTAGTGACACCTGTGTGCGCTACACACCTTTTTGGAGGTTATGTTGTTACGTCCTACCATAGTTTTGTGCCTTGCGGTGGACTCTTCGACAAAAACCTAGTTCTGAATTCTGGAATAGCGACGACGACATCCTAGATGTCGAGCAGCGCATTGGAGGTCCCTGGTTGGTGTTTGGCAATGGAAAGATCTGGGCGAACGACTGAATTACAGCTCAATTACTCTCCACCATTATCTTCCAATACTAGTAATTTGAAACTTTTATCTCTAATTTTAAAACTTTCAATTCATTTTCGAAACTTTCAACTCAAATTTAAAAATTGTCAACTGAAAATTTTAAAAAACTCTACTCAAAATTTGAAATTTTCTAACCAAAATTTGAAACTTTCAACTGGATTTTTGAAACTCTCAACTCAACTTATTTATTTATTAGTTTATAATTAAAAAATCATTAAACGCTAATGATGGTGGTTAGCGCTAATAGTGCCAATCCCCCTGCGCGCGCGACTTAACAAGTCAGCGTGTGTGTGCAATAGCCTTACCCATATGGATATGTGATTATTCAGAAGTTAATATCTCTGCCTATTGTCTTCTTTCTGTATATGGTTTCTCTATCATCAATGGTGGTGTGAGCGAAATTTGATCAGCACAATGATCAGTTGTTGTTTTTGGAGATTCTGTTTGCCGGTTTTAGGAAGACAAGGCCTACATACCACCTACAAGCTGCTGGGTAAACAACGGTTGTGTAGATTCTCACCTACTATAGATGGAGGGTGTTATCTCTGTGTTTAGGCTGGTATTATATGTAGTTTTCTTGTTATTAATCAAGATGTAATTTTGTAATTCGCAATTGTTCGATCTGTGACCCTGTAGTAATTGGTTGTAGCGCTTTAAAGTAAAACTGAAATGAATTTAATTATTAAAAAACTACTAGTGTCAGTAACATATTCTTAGACGAATAGTGGTATCTTCCAGTATGACCGCCGATTGTACGTGCTGAGATTTAAAAACAAGCATAGATGGCCAGTAAAGTAAAGGTCATTAGGGGAGTACATATGGAATTCGAAGGAGTGAAGGGTTCTTAGATTGATCTAATAATAAATGGTTTTTGACTTCAGAAGTATATTGAAACAGGAAAATGTTTCCAAGTACTTCTCATGTTTAAGCAATCGATTGTTTCATTTTATCTGACTATAATTTGGAAAATTGCTCTATTAATCATGCTAGCATTTTTTTAACATAGCAGCAATTGCTGATTTTATATTTAGACGCAAAGAAATATTACATGCTCCAGAAAGTAAGTCACACAAAAGCCAAAAAAAAAAAAGAGTGACAACCTCGTCCTGAGTGTTGGTGCCAAGTTGTTATTCTCTCTAGATCTTTTGCTCCACATAAACCTCATAAGTTGATCTCTTCCAGGATCTTTGATACGATGTGTGTCACACTCATCTCTTTTTCCTCTCACACCAAAACTCCCAAGATATCAGGATGAATATGGATTTCATCCCTTTGGATCTGCTCTTGACGGGCTGCGTGGTACTCTTGATCCACCATGCAAGAAGAATGGAGTCCTAGTTGTCATAATGCAGAATTACCTGATCAAAGTTGAGTCTTCAAGCCACCTGATGCTATACTGAGCGTAGCACATGACAGTCTTTTAAAGAGGTGTCGCGCTGTTCCCAAATCCTAAAACAGAATTGGAGTGGCAATTTTTCCATTGGACTTTTGGGATGTGTCTCTTCCGTGTACTGGCGGCCGGATGTACGGCCAGTGAGCTCGCTCAGTTAGTTACCTAGAAAACGCAGTTGCCAAGGTGGCAAGCTACATGCAAATATGCTGGCTAGAAAGCACAAGCACATGTTCAAAAGGCCATTTCTAATAAAGAGTTTTATTTTGTGGTTTTCAAAAATACCACATCATCTAAATAGGTTTGGGTTTATAGATAAAATAAGGCCTTCAATACACGGTTTTATTTCGCAGTTTTATACGATAGCCATAGCATTTAATTTTTAAACTGTCTTGTGAAACGATTTGGTTACATTGGAGTTTCATTTCCGTTTCCAAGATACGATGAAATGATTTGTCACTAAGGGTTCATCCTATTACAAGAATAGGTAAATATGTATATCAGTTATCTAGATGAAAATTATTTCTTCTCCCTTTTCATAAATTTCTTGACATGTCATGACTTAGTCTAGTGGTATCTTATTTAATGAGATTGAAGTTCTTATGAAACAAGCACGAGAATGGCCTAAATGTATATTAAGCAGGTCGAGCAAAAAAAAACGCAAAGCTATCTGTTTCTGAGCGCGATAAACATACCTCTCTTTTTCTGTAATAAAATTAATTAAGTGCTTAACCATACAGTCACTCGACTGGGTTCATTATTCCGTTAGTTTGATAATGCATGACAAATCGATATGACCATATAAGGAAAAATTGGAAAGAGACAGCAAATTAATCCCACACTATCTCCATGCATTAAAACCATTATCCAGTTAAGTTGATATTCCCTAGAGGCAATAATAGAGATGATTGTATCATATACTATGTTTATGAATTTATAAATAAAGTGTTTCATGAGATGGTTAAGCTATTATTGATCAATAAGTATGTGACTTATTCATGAGACTCTTTATGTGATATGTTACTATTTCTAAATGATCCCTGATTATATATCATATATAGAACGAATATTATTTTAAGACAACACATGATTAATAATCATGTCTCATGATTATGGTATAAAGATACCAAATCAATAATGTAAACACATATTAGAGAACATGTTGTTGGATAGACCCAACATGAGACATTGCAAGAGCTTTCTATGATGTGCTATCAGTTGGTCTCAAATAGTGTTGGTGTAAACTCTTGTACCTGAGATTATCACGTCTCCCAACATGTATAGTGACTTACTTGCTCTGCCAAATGCTACTCTTAACTAGGTAGTTATAAAAGTTAGTCTGCGGTTGATATGAAAACATGTAGCGGTTGATGTGAATAATAAAAATGGGATTTGCCCCTCCCAGTTAATGGAGATATATCTCTGGCGCGCTCGATGTAATAGACTACCGAAGTGCATGGCCATGCCGAGTGATTGAGGAGTTAATCACGAGTTGAGTAATCCATCATATGCTCAAGTGAATGATTGAGCTAATAAAAGGATGGCACACCTTCCCGTCTTGAGCTTTAATCGATATTCATATGGCAAAGGTTCGTACAGTATACACTATAGTTCAGCCGATATGATCTTTGTGTGCACCCGCGGGTCAGTATGCGTGCTAAGACCGCTATTGACACGTGACCGCAAAAAGTTGTTTCGTGTTTACAACCGAGTGCACATGAATTATAGGTCGCACACTTAATGGTTGGAACGAACTATTAGAATAGAGATCCGAATATGGTTCAGTTTGAATAGAGATCCGAATAGAGTTCCTAATGGGCCTACAAGGCCCAGTTAGAAGCTCTATATATTCAGGGGCGAGGCAGGATGGAAACCCTCTCTGCATGAGAAAACCCCTAGCCACACTTCTCCCCATGAACCAAACCCAAGCCGCGCGTGGGCGTCAGCACTTCCATGCACGGTGTTCCAAACCTGAACATGTGGATACCGGTAGAGATACACCTGCTGCGTTGCGCATTGGTCGGCGTGGAATGTGAGAAGCATGGCGCGAGAGGAGACGCTTGCGCAAAGGAGTGACGATCGGGTTGAGGAGATCGACTACTCCCTCTACGTCAGCATGCGCTTTGTCGGATTGAGCTACTCTGACTCTACTTCCGCTACTCTACAGGTCGAGTGGTAACAATACATGATCCGTTACTCACATGTTTCCTGGTCTACACGTAGAAAATTTGTTTTGCGCTATCGTAGCCTACCCGAACCTTCAGTGTATCAGAGCTTTCATGTGTAGTTTATGATCTGATAGTCGCATATAGTTGATATGTGGTAGTAGTAGATGGAATCTATTACAGTCTAGATTGATCGGAACATGTGATTACTGATGTCACAAGGTTGATGAGATCAAGAAATCGGATTGGTTGAGTTCACCACATTGTAGTGTTCATCTAAAGCCACGCGCTAGAACCAGTCCTTGAGATTGTCTTGGATGGCCTAAATTGATTATGCAGCCAGCTGTAAGGTCTTCTATAGCGCTAATGGGAACCAGTCCTTGAATATTGTCTTAGATGGCCTAATTGATTATGCCGTAAGGTCTTTGGTAGCACTAATGGGAAAAACAATCCTTAGAGATTGTCTTGATCGGATGGCCTAATTCGATTATGTCAGTATAGTATCCAATAGAAAATTCAAGATAATTGGCGTTCAATGGATTCGGTAGGTTGGTTCATGTCGTTAGTAGAATGCGATTCACAATCTAACTTGTTTTTGCAGAGCATGATGGAATAGTATGCCTTTTGTATGTATGTGAGCATGTAATATTCATTTATTGCCTATGAGTCACTGCTATTTAGCCTCGTGGTTGTCCTTTTGTAATACCTACGTGCTATATTTGAAACCATCTATGTAACTCTTTTATTTCTAGCTATCATTAGTAGCTTAGTTGAAGATATAGATATCAAGCATGATGGTCCAAAGGAGCTATGCGGAGGATGGAGATCGTCTACATACAATGAAGATGGGTGATTTTATTAGCCATATTTCACGATAGAATGCATTGAATTGTGTTGTTTTTCTATCTTAATTTCATGCAATTATAGGATAAATCCCTCAGAAAAAGTAGGTGCCTAATGCCCTTCATTTGGTTGCACCTATCAGATGTGATCAATGCGTGGTGGGTCTACCCCGAGATAGCCCACTGATTATCACAATAAAATAGAATAGAGCGAACCATATATGAGCAGAAATTTTGGTTTACTTAACAAGGTAATCAAAATAGTTTTGGACCTTGGGGCATAGGTTGGGCCGGCGCGACCATAGAGATGCACCTAAGATAAAAAGAGTCACATTAGATGTGATTAGCCAAGGTGTTGTCTACCCATTTTCTAGTTTCTAGCTATGATGCCCAAAGTCACTAGGATGCCGTTAAGTGTGATCTTGACCCACTAGTTTGAGTTAGAGAGGAAGTGTTACAAAACACATAGTGGGAGTTACTTTGTTAAATTATTTAATGAAGATAAATATAAACAGTAGTGCTAAATGGGCTCTGCAATTATATTTCTATGTATTGTAGATCATCATGGAACTAAGCCTGCAGTTCATGCCGCACAGTTTTTCAAGTCTTAGTCTGATGTTATACTTCGTGAAGAAACAACGCAATTCATACATAATGGAACAAACTTATTGGCATTTGGTATGTAATCCTATAATTTCTCAAGCGAGGACGCAAAAGTGGTGCTTGAAGAAATCCTTATCCCACAAACCTACCTGCAACAGCTACTGTTCATTCAACGTAGGGAAATGGAAGCGACTTAGAAAATAAATATATAGATGTGGGCTATCTCATGCTTCCCTACCAATGCTCCTCTGAAGCTTTAGAAGCAATACAGCATTTGGTACTTATAGAATATATCACTGGACTACATAGAATGTTTGAGAACGTAGACCAAAGGACTGAGAGTTGAACCTCTTTAAAATCCTCTTTTGCGCAGGCGTTCAGAGGGAAGTCCAGTTAGTCCCCAAGGACAAATGATCTGGTACATTGAAGTCTGCAAAGACTTGGTTTCCCTTAAGCCAAGAAGTTGGTACTGACTAATATTCTTCAGTCGCTGCCTTCAAGCTATGAACTGTTCAGCTTGAACTTCCACATGAACAGCTCCCGATGAACCAAAACCTTGGGCTCAGTTCATGGGATGCTTAAGGAGCCGAGAAGCATAAAGAAAAAGGTGACTTATGTGATGATGACGCCAAAAGCTAAGCCAACATCAAGAAAGTCCTGGACTAAGAGAAATTAACTCCCGATGAGATCACAAAAAATGCTACGGGTGCGTCATCTATATGCAATCCTGCTCCTAAGACCAAGACTAGGACCCCTAAGGATTGATGGATGTTTCTTCTGCAAGGATAACAGGTCACTGAAAGGAACTGTAAGTATCTAGAACAACTCAAGAAGAAGCAGTTGATGGAAAGAGTTCTGTCTCAGATAATGTTATAGTCTTAATCTCGCTACTTTCACTACTGATCTTAGTATTTGAACCGGGTTGGTTGCCATATCGGCAAATCATGCAAGGACTAACCAGTAGGAGCTGCGAGAATGAAGTGAGTTTTCGCGATGGGCATAGCAAGTTGCTGCAGTGTGAGTTCCTTGTCATGCTTTACATTGGAAGTTGGAATAATAATATTGTTCCAGCTTGGTAGAAATTCATTCCATTCATATTTGAAGTGAGGTTTATTTAGATCAGAGGAAAATTTTGTAGTCTATTTATGATATTTATTCATGACCTATAGAATGCTTTACATTGTGTCTTATATGCCATTGTCTCATAAATAATGCAAAAAAGCCACATCTAATGATTTGATCCCCATTGTTTGGCATAGTCGTTTGGGTCATATAAATTAAAGAACGCATGGAACTCCATAGAGTTGGTTTCTAGACTCTTTTGATTTTTGATCAATTAGACATGTAAGTCTTTACTTGGTAAGATCACAAAGGTGCCTTCACAGACAAAGTGAGAGGTGCAGGTGAACATTGGCACTCGTAATACTAATGTATGTGACAATGAGTTCAATCCAGAGGGGGTTATCAGTACTTCATACTTCACTGACTTTAGTATAGGTATATTACTATGAGCAGAAGTCCGAATCATTTGAAAGTTAGATTTCAGATGAAGTTACAGAATCATTTAGCAAAACAATTAGTTTCTCACGATCTGATCATGGAGGAGTATTTGGCCTTGAATTGGTAATCATCTAAAAGAATGGGGATTGTCCCTACTTGACTCGCCATGAACACCTCAATGGAATGGGTATCCAATAGAGAAATCGTACTTTGTAGACATGGTCGGTCAGATTAACAATCTGATCTTCCATTTCTTTGGGCTATGCTCTAAATTGTTGCTTCCTACCTAACAGGTTCCATCAAAGTCGTGAAAAGACACCGTAAGATGGACAGGAAGCGTCCAGTCTGTCTTTCACTATAAGATTTGGGATGTGAGGTTTATGTAAAATGTTTACAGTCTGACAAGCTCAAACCTAAGTCCGACAAATGCTTCTTTATTAGGATATCTAAGAAACAAGGAATATACTTCTATAATCGAAAGAAACAAAGTGTTGTCACCCAACACGTGTCTTGGAAAAGAATTTCTTCAAGAAGGGCTATGGAGCCATGGTGCGCCTCGAAGAAATTCGAGATCATCTGGAAATGTTCAACTCCTACACACCACAACAGGATGAACAGAGTGTTGTTGAAGCCTTTGTAAGAACACTCCACATAGTCAAAGAGTCACGGCGAGTATGCGGATATGCATGTTGTCTACTGAGCAGCGCGAGAATATTGTTGTAGACAATATGATAAGCCTGCAACCAATGAAGAATCGACGTGTGGAGCTAGATCTAAGAAATGCTTGGAGCCCATGAGATCTGGAATAGTTTCCATGCATGACAAATCAAGTTTGAACTTGGTAAATCTACCTGATGGTGTAAAACATTGAGTGCAAATGGGTCTTTAGAAGACAGATATAGATGGAAATGTTTACTCTATAAAGCCGATTGGTAATGAAAGGTTTAACAAATTCAAGGTGTTTATATGGATGAACTTTTTCGATCGGTCTATTCGATGCTAAATCTTTCAGATCATTCTATGATGAATTGCGCATATTCGATTATATAGAATATGGAAATGTATGTCAAAATAGTTTCCTTAATGGAAATCTGAGTGAGGATGTGTACAGACATAGCCTAAAGTTTTGTTGATCTACAATCACTGGAAGATTACAAGTTGTAGAAATCTATTTTTGAGTTAAGCAGGGTATCTCAGATTGAATATATTTGAAGAACGTCTAGAGTTTGCTTCATCAAAACAAGAAGAAATTTGTTCACAGAAGTTAGTTGGCAAGCGCACATGTATTTTCTAATCTGTATGTGGATGGGTTGTGATGATGATATATTCCTACGTTTGAATCGTAAGACCTCACTGAAAAATAGTTTTTCATGAAAGACTGTAGGGGAAGCCAGCATATATTCGAGGCATTAGATCTATAGGATAGATACCAAGGAGGCTAAATTGGATTAGCAAATACATAACTTGACAAGGTGTTAAGAGGTTCAACATGTAGGATTCCAAGAAGATTCTTCCCTATGTTACATGGCATCAATCTTGCAAGAATCAGGTGTTCCTAGACCACTGATAGCGAACAAGATGCATCGCTTCCATATTCTTGGCATTGGGTCATAGTATCCATGCTTGTAACGCGCCAATATTTCATATGCACTAATTGCAACAAGTACATACCAACAGATCTAGTGAAGGTTCTGAATAGCAGTAAATAACTTCCTAGTACTTGAGAAGACTAAGGATGCATTCCTTGTCTATGGAGTGAGAAGCGCTCGTTTCTAAATGGGTCACTGATGCAAGCTCCAAATAAGAGTGATTTTAATCTGTAATCTGATTTGTTTTCTAACCTCAATGGTGGATGATGGCTAGAAGAGTTCTAAGCAAACACTATTGCTGATTCTACGATGGAGGCGAGTATAAGGCTTCTAAAGCTGCGAAAGAGGATGTTGAATCAAAGAATTGTTTCTTCAACTGGTGTTATACTAGTGCTTCATCCAGTGGACATCTACTGTGAAAGGAAAATAGTGGGCCAGCATTGTCACAACCAAGGACCTATGATCGCATCAAAAAGTCAAGCACATTCTACGGCGATATACTACCTCTTCGCAAGATAGTCGATAGACAGTTGTTGAGAGATATGCAGAGACACACGATTTGAAATGTTCAGATCCGTTATAACAAAGCCGCTCGTCAACAAAGCACGAAGCGCACACTGTAGGACAATGGGTATTAGATATTTATATGATTGACTCTAGTGCAAGTGGGAGACTGTTAGTGATATGCCCTAGAGGCAATGATAGAGATGATTGTATCACGAAAGTTTATGAATTCAGAATAAAATGTTCCGTAGATGGTTAACCTATTATTGATCAATAAGTATGTGACTTATTCATGATTATTTATGTGATATGTTACTATTTCTAAATGATCCTTGATTATATATCATATATGGAACGAATATGATTTTAAGATTAGCATATGTTATTGATTGATGATCATGTCTCATGAGTCAATAGTATGTAATACCAATCAATAATGTGGATACATGTTAGAGAATAATGCTTGTTGGATAGACCAACATGAGACACTGCAAAGCTTTATATTTATCATCAGTTAGTCTCAAGTAGTGTTGATGTAGAACTCTTGTACCTGAGATTATCACGGTTCTCAACATGTGTAGTGACTTACTTTGGGCTGCCAAATGCTACTCCTTAACTAGGTAGTTATAAAAATACTCTGCGGGGTTGCTATGAAACATGTAGTGGGATGTGAATAATCAAGATGGAATTTGCCCCTCTTAGTTAATGGGAGAGATATCTCTGGGCCCCTCGATGTAATGGACAACCGAAGTGCATGGCCAGGCCGAGTTATTGAGGGTCAATCACGCGTTGAGTAATCCATCACATGTTCGAGTGAATAATTGAACTAATGAAAGGATGACATACTTCTCGCCTTGACCTTAATCGATATCATGTGGCAAAGGTGTTTCGTATATGTATACACTATAGGTTCAGCCGAATATGAACTTTGTGTGCACTCGATAGGTCAATATGCCTTGCTCAAGACCGCTATTGACACATGGACCGAAAATTTGTTTTCAGGTTGCAATCAAGTACACATGAAGCTACAGAGTCGCACACTTACGGGTTGGAACGAACTATTAGATAGAGATCCATCTGAATATGGTTCAGTTTGATAGGGACCAAATGAGTTCCTAATAGACTCGAGGCCAGTAGATGCTCTATATATTCAGGGGCGAGGCGCAATGGAAACCCTCTCCGCACGAGAAAAACCTTAGCCACACCTCTCTGCACGAGTCAAACAAAAGCCGTGCGCTCGTTAGCACTTCCGCGCACGCGTTCCACCCAGACGTGTGATCCTTAGAGATGTTGCTGCGTTGCGGCATTCATCGGCGTGGAACATGAGAAGACGATGGCGCGAGGAGGGACCTCGCGACAAAGGAGGTGATGATCGGGTTGAGGAGATCGACTATTCTCTACGTCGGCGCGCGCTCTAACGATTGGCTACTCCGATTCTGCTTCGCTACTCACGCGTCGAGTGGTAACGATCCATGATACTTTACTCGCATGGTTTTCTGATATACATAGTAGAAAATTTTGTTTTACGCTATCGTAACCTACCTGTAAACCTTCATACACCATGGTCACCAGCAAGCTCCAAGTGGTTTTCAGAATACTACTGAGGTAAGTAATTAACCACCACTCTGCGATTAATTATATATATAGGTAGTACACTGTACGTAGTCCTCTCATTGATCTCTGCTATTATACTAAACTTCTAATCCCAAAGGATGAAAGGAAAGTAAGCTCAATGTTGTTTTTGTTGATGATAGTATCAACTTCGAGCCTAGCCCAATGTACCTTCAATAAACTACTCATTCTCAGAGGTACTGCAAAATCACCCAAACAACACACCGTTGTATTAATTAAACATTCGTGGTTCTCTCTATCTAGCCCTCTGTTTGTGTAGAGGTGATTATCTTAATTAATCATCGTCCTGTCACCTTTGGCTTTTGTAGTTGACAGCCACATGATCGCGGATGTCGGCGCGGGTTAAGGACCAGTTCGTGTCGTGGACGTAATGCCTCTACCATAATTTGCGAGGCATTTGAGGAGAGAGAGACAGAGAGAAAAAAGTTAAATGGTTAATTCGGTGTCCATGACCAGCCAACCGATGGCAGGTAAGAGACACGGCTTAATTGTCTGGTGAATGTTTGAAATTATGTGACTATGGCATTTGTATTTGCTTGCAAGTCTTGCCTTCTGATTTAATTTGTGCTATGGCAAGCACCTGAAAGTTACAGATGTTTCGAACTAGCTAGTGTTATTTATTTATAGTGAAAAATGTTATTTTTTTGTTTGTGGTTTAGTAATAATATAATGAAAAAGGCAGTTATAGCTAGCAAAAATATATCATGCTTGAAATATTAATTATATCTCATTTGAAGGAGCTTATGCTTCGCTTATCACGACATATAAAATAAGACGAGTCATTAGCACATCATTAACTAAGTATTAACTATTACAAACTTGAAAAATTTATTTTATCTGATTTTTTAAAGAAACTTTTATATATAATATATTTAAAAACACACCGTTTAGTTGTTTGGGAATCGTGTTCACGAAGAACGAGAGAATAAGTTTAAGCTATAAGCTTAAAAAACGGTGCCTTAAGTAAGTGGTACATGCCGTGCTCATTTCGGTGTTAAACCATTAATTAAGTATTACTAACATTGTTGATGTCACATTTTGCCTGCAAGTAAAAAGAAGACATTGTGATTCACTTAATTATTTGTATTTTAGTTTTAGCTAATCTGGCACGTAGCAAAAGTACTTGTTGTAGCAAGGTGGGGCTCAACCTCCAAACCACCACCTAATCTCCTACTCCATCCGTTTAAAAATATAACCATCTACTTAAAAATATAAGCCGTATTAGATTTCTACATGGTCTCTACCAATATATTTTGACCATGAGTTTCTTTTATAATATATCATCAACAATCACAAAATTAACATTAAACACATATATTTTTAGTTTAATTATTAGTCAAAATTTTTAAATATTAATTTTTAAAAACACAAGGACGTCTTATATTTTAAAAATAGAGGGACTACTTCCACTAATAGTTTAATTTTTAAATATTGAACCTGGCCTTCGCATTACTGTCCACTATTGACTAGCCACACAATTTTAATCATAGGAACACTACTTTGTATATTGGTGATTTCCCAGATGAATTGGTGTTTCCGCTAGACTTTTATCTAGCAATCATTAGTGTCAAACAAATAAAGTTGCCCCAGGTAAGGATCTGATTAGTGCACTAAATATTACCCTAGGGCCTTCCTAACGTCTCAGTCTCACCCATAAAGCATTTTTTTCCCCTGTTGTTGAGATGGACACGTAAACTTTAATTAGTGCTCGGTAACATGGGGTATTTTAGATTAGTCGCCTTTACAATGGGATGTAAAAGTGAACCAGTGGTGAGGAAGAAGCCAGCTAGGAGTTAAGTGATTAAGGAATGCTTTGTGATGAGGTTCAACCTTTTATTATTAGGGGCTGGATTAGACTATTTCAAGGTTGGATGTGGGACAAAGTTTAAAGGATACTTTGGTGCTTGGGGCAATCAGTGCAACAAATTCCGGTCCACGCCGGTTAACCCGGGCCTGGTCGGGTTTATAGGAACCTTTTTTTTAATGAAGTGCAGTTTATTAATTTTTTTTGAATCGCAGAAAAAGCGAATAGACTCATATACACATACGCGCATTCATTCTTCACTACTACCAAAATCATTTCCAGAGAAAGACAAACATGATTTACGCAATCGGACCCCCAGCCTGCCACTACCAAGAAGCCTCCACAAATCGCGCTCTATACAGGCGGGCAAAAGGCCGCCTATGAAAAGATTTTCTGTAATAGCGCTTCTGTGGTAAGCTTTTCCACAGGTGGGGAGGTAAAGAGGCCCGCCTATGGAAAATCTTTGTGCAGACGCATCATCAAAGATGCTCGCCTGTGGAAAATGTTGGTCGTCTCTAGAAAATGTTTCTAGAGACACAAATTTGGTGTTTTGTCCGTCTGTGGAAAGTTTTGAATTTTTTCGCCAATATTGAAATTTTTTTCCTAACTATTTTTTATTTTTCAATTTTGTATATAATTATTTCATATATTTATGATATAATTGTATATATATGAGACATATCGATTGTTATCGCATCAAAATATTACAACAATATTTTATGTACATAATTAAATTCTATTACACATGTATAGATACCACTATTTTATGCACCATGTATTTAGAAATAGATCATCATTTCATGTACATATATACATAAAATAATATTGTTTCATTGTGCACGTATGACAATTATCGATCACTAGTAAGTACTTAAAATTAAATGCCTCTCCCACTCGGAAAGAATTTTAATATTTTTATTCATCGCCAGTATCTCTTGATGGTCGAAGAACCAGCCATGCCTGTGAAAGCATTCGTACTAGATGAAGCGGCACATGTTGCAACAAATGTTATCAATCTGCTTATCTTCTATTGCTCGCTGTAATTAGGGATCATGGGCAACTACAACGAAATATTGATAATTACACAATAAGAGAATTATATTACGTATAATAATATATATGATCACAAAAATTATAAATAGGTGAGAATCGGAGTACATATGTCTTCGCAGTGTGTATTGTACCTCCCATTGACCCTTAGGAACTCGCACACATAATATCCGCATAGGATGCTGCCTTTAGGTTGCTTGTGACACCTAAATTACAGCATGAAATTAGATAACACACATAAATTAGTTGTTCAATCCTTAAATATATACTTATTTCAAGGTAGAAAGTGGAGATATAGATTGTATGTATTACAGGAAATTTTGTATAGACGAACATCTTCATTCTTATCGTATAAACATGACAGTAATTAAAATAATTTAGCGTACTCAGTTGCACTTATAGACACCATATGGCCACGAGTTTGATGTCGAATCTTTGGCTTCGGTACACGGCAAACATGTCCTCGAAGTCTATGAAGATAATTGCCCCTCCGCTGCAAAATGTTTCTAGAGGGACTTATACAGTGATCGATCTAATGCCCTTTGCAGAAGCACGCATGTACCACTCATGAAATCGTTTTATTTCCTAAGGACCACTTAAAATCTCCCATGATGGTAGGAAAGCCTTGCTGTTCATGAAGTCCATTGGGACATCGTCTGTAGGAGTGAAATTTAATTGTGGGTAGCTTTTACGAGCGAACAAGTTGACTGAAGAGGACACTACTTTCTTCTTATAGCTTATTAGCCACTTCTCCACCTCTAGGCATTTACCCTTGTCATGTGTTGAAACCATTTGAGGCACTAGAGCATGGGGTTGAGCCATGGTCGTCATAGCAGCCGTCTCATTAGAGCTTGGATGTGGAGGCGCTATGGCTTCCAGCGAGTTGTAGCTAGGCTATTTAGGAGCGGCCTGCTCGTCATCGCTGGTTGGCCGAGGAGCCGCAGGAGAAGGTTGATCTGTCTGGGGTGGTGGGTGAGGAGCCACAGAAGATGGTTTGCCAAGAGTTGGTGGAAGAGGAGTAGTAGACTGTGATGGATGGCTGGAAGGTGGTGGAACAGGAGTAGGAGATGGCAATGGTTGGCTAGAAGGTGGTGGAAGGTATTGGCAGAGAAGTAGGAGATAGCAATGGTTGGTTGGAAGGTTGTGGAAGAGGAGTAGGAGTCGGTGACGATTCAGTGAGAGGGGTTGCAAGAGGAGCCGCCGGAGAAGGTTGGCTTTGAGCTAGCGGTGAAGGTTGGCTGGGAGGTGTTGCAAGATGAACTGTCGTAGAACGTTTCCTCCCAGCCGGCGGCGAAGTTTGACTGCGAGGCGTTGCAAGAGGAGCCACAGGAGAAGGTTGCCTTTGAGCCAGCAGCGAAGGTTGGTTGGGAGGTGTTGCAATATGAGCCGCTGGAGAAGGCTGGTTATGAGGTTGGCTTGCCTATAGCGTAGTACTGGTTAGATCTATATCTCATCGGTGCCAAAGTATGTATCGCCAGATCACATTTTTGAGCGGTTGGAACCCATCTAGCGTGGAAATGTCTATCTTATATGCAATGAGCTCGGACCTGACATCACCTACAAAAACATGGGCGTAATCATGCGAGATGGGGTGGCTGTGGTAGGTATGATCTAGAGTTGCACGCATGGTGTATCATCAACGATGTCATCCACAAGATATCTTTGGGATGGCGTTGAGCCAACACTGCTTGGAGTTATGCCCATGTTCCCCCAGGACGTGTGATGTTGGGCTGGTGGGAACGGCAGTGCCGCTTGCTGCACATGGAGAATATGGTCTGTCATGTATGACATGAAGTTCTTCCTATTCCTCCCTTATCGCTTCTCTAAGTTTTTCCTTGTATCTATCGTGCTTCCTATAGCTGATTGCGACCTTCTGGAAACCATGTTTCTAGCTAAGTGTTGAGGAGATGCCCCGGATGCCACCAGAGTGCTCAGGATTGCCCAAGGCCTCGCTGAGTTGGTCCTTCTCCCTATTGGGGTGGAAGTAGCCTATTTTCTCTTTCTCGGCCACCAACTTTAGATTATCTACCACTTGTGCAGTCTGTGGACCTTTGAATACTAACTCTCCCGCATTTGTTATGTCAGGGCTTCTCCCCCATACCCAATTTCTACTTCTCTCATCGCAATATTCCATTGGCACTAGCTTACCAGCATCTCTCAATTCTTCCTCCTTCCTCCTCCATTTGGTGATATATGGGGTGTACCCACCCGATTCAAGGTGGTGTGGGTATTTGTTCTTCTTTGCAAGAGCTGAGAATTCATTACTCTTAGCTTTTGCTTCTGCTGATGTCCTCGTTGTCACAAAGTCATTCCACAGGGTTTGAGAGATCTTTCCATAATCCTTGAAAGGACTTATGCCAGTCTAGACATAGTATTTATTCATTTTGTTCCTCCAACCTCGGAAGCACTTGCACAACTTCTTCATCCCATATGCTTTTCCATTCTCTTCGGCACCTTTCGGTTATTGGAATCGTTTCTTCAGCTCCGCCCACAATAGTTCCTTCATTGTACCTGTGACATTCTTCCAGTCGAGTATGTTTATCGCCATGTGGTCCCTGACTAGGGCTCTACATGCATCACGAAACTTTGGAGTGACCGAAGCAGGTGCTGTGGGAGCTCCTTATGGACCGACCTCCTCTATAACCCACGTGCCTTCTGGGATCTTGTTTCTACCGCGCTCGCCCCATCTTCATTTTGCCCCCTGACGAGAGGAAGCGGGTTGTACTTCAACCAATCTGGCTTCCGTCGGTTCTTGGACCGAGGCGGTAGTATTGTCGATATCCTTACGTGGTTGACGTGTACGTCTTCGTGGCCGTACTTTCATAATAACAAGGTAATCATTTTAGAAATGTGTATACCTAGTTTGATTGCATCACCATAGAGCAGTCCAGAAGCGTACATACCTCTTCGTTCATATTGAAGTCGGGATTGTCTACATTATCCTGACCTGATCCAGTAGGGCGCCTCTCCGGTGTTGGCATCAGATCACTCAGAGAGTGCCAGGAGCCTTCGCTTGGCAAATCGTTGTTATTATCGTGTGAACATGACGATGACGATCATGGCAGAGGAAAGATGGTGTTGCCCCCTTCTTGTGTTTCCATTATATTCTCCATCGTACTAACTAAACAGCTTGTAATTTTTACAATTCATATATGAAGTTAAATCCAAATAATTCATCCACCAATAGAGATATAAGGTATGTATCCATATTGTCGAACGATCCACCAAATTATATATCCATCCAAAATTCTAACTAATTATAAAATTTATACATCCGAAGTACATATCCATCCAAAATTCTAGCTAATTTTAAATTCTAGCTAGCTGTCAAAAATTAATCAAATAAAGTACATATCCATCCCAAATCTAACTAATTTTAAATTCTAGCTAGCCGTCCAAAATTAATCAAATAAAGTACATATCCATCCATCCATATATGCCACCGAAAATTCATAAGAGCGAATAATTCATGGAAATCATCCATCCATCCATATACTCCCAATATAATTGATCATTCTCTATTTATTCAAATTATACATCCATCCATCATTCTCTATTCATTCAAAATTCATCCATTACCATAAACAAAATTCTAATCCATCCATATTCATCAATTTAATTCATTCTCTAATCATCCAATCCATCATCCATCCATTCAATCATCAATATACTTCATCATTACCAAATCCAACAATTCATCAAATCCATATTCATATCATCAATTCATCATCCATCCATTGAGGAGATATACTATCAATGGATGTACAGGAGGAAGAAGTTGAGGTCGGCGGCTGGTCGGCGGTGGCCTCAGCTACGGCGGGTTCGGCACGTGGAGGGGGGCTTGGCCGAGGCCATGGTGGCCGGGCTTGGCAGTGGGGGCGGGCACGGAGGGAGGCAGAGGAAATGACGAGTCGTCAGCAGCCGGCGGTGGGTGCTCCCACGCATAGCGGATCCACGGCCTCGACGAGGGGCAAAGGTAGGGGTGAAAATGGATCAAATAATATCCGATCCGATCCGCTCTGTATTTGTCCGAAGTGAGGATAAGGTAAGGGTGCCTAGATATCTAGCAGATATGGATTCAGATGCGGATAGTAGAATGAAGATTCGGAGCCGGATATGGTATTAGCAATATTCGGCAGATGTGGATTATCTGGTAGAAGGTTTGGCGGATAATCCGAAATTTTTCAGCCCATGTGACCACTTCATTTGGTCCATTTAACTTGAGCTAGCCCATCCATCCATCAATCCAAGCAATGCAGCGGTCCAGGCTGGTAGGCCTAGCCCATCCATCCATTGATAGATTGACCTAACTCATCAGTCATTAGATGATTCAAATTAGATCAGAGACCTATCGCTATCGCCTATCGGGCACGCTGCTGCATGGCTATCAGCATCGACACGTGATATTGTCATTTGTGGACCTACTATTTGTCATGTGATAATATGATATTGTGATGTGTGATGTCCTTTGTTGGTTTAGTGCTTGTTTTGGTCAATGGACAAGTTGATCAGTTAATGTGATATTGCAATGTGTGTTTTCATGCACATGTGTCATGTGATATCGTTATTAAGTGCTTGTGATATTGTTACAGTATTGTTGCCCATTATATTGATGATTTAATGTTGTATCGATTATATATACACATCACATCCGATGATTTTAATCCGTTTCTGAGCTAAGTCTGAACTAGCTCCACACCGCATCCGCCATCTGAAACAATCCACTCCACATCCACATCCGCACACCATCCACACCCACTCCGAATCTGTGACATCCTAGCCCAATTAGAATCTGGCCTATGTGGCCCATGAGTGCTATGTGCACTTGATTAGTACCACCTTGCTAGTTGAGCAAGAGTTGAACCAACTTATAAGGACTTGTCCCTCCTACCATAGTATTTCCGGGTTAACCCTTTTACACGAAGCGAGGACGAAAGTGTAAGTGGGGTGCTTTGTGTAAGTGAGCCTACCCGTCGGATGGGCTGGGTTGTGTGGTTCTGGAGGGCAGGTTGTTACAAATGGTATCAGAGCCGACCCTCGCAGTTGCGCGTATGGGTCAGTGTGCGGGCATATGGCGCATGACGCATGTGGGCTCTGTGTGAGGCACATGGCATGGCATATGGCGCCGGCACTGGACATACGCCTTTGTGGCTATGCGGGTAAGTTGGACTGGCGGAGACGCCATGTCCTTTGAGGGGTTGTGTGGCCCATGAGTGCTGTATGCACTTGATTAGTATCACCTTGCTAGTTGAGCAAAAGTTGAACCAACTTATAAGACCTATGTGTAAGTGGGCCCGCCCATCAAATGGGCCGGGCTGCGCAGTTCTAGAGGGTAGGCCGTTACAAAATCCGCTTACAAATTATGGTTTAGGATATGGTATGACCACTATCCGCCCGAATCCGATCCATTTTCACCCATAGGCGGAGGAGCTTGGCGGCGTCAGCAAGAGGAGGCGGTGGAGGGCTCAGCGGTGTCAGCGAGGGGCGGAGGAGCTCAGCGGCGCAATCCGGTAGTGTGGCAGTGCAAAGCTAGGGTTATGGATGACTTAGAAAATTTTTGGCCTCCCGTGCAGTATATATAGGGTAAGTATTTTCGCAGGAGGGCCACATAGAGGCCCATGTACGAAAAGGATTTACACAAGCGGGTGCATACGAACCCCGCCTATGTAAATATTTTTCATAAGCGAGCTCTTATGTGGCCCACCTGCGTAAATCTTTTTCGCAGGCAGGCATTTAGGAGGCCTGTCTGTGAATACTATTTCCAGGTATTAGTTCTAATACTTGGAATTTAAAATTAAAAAATTCTTAATAACTTAGGAATTACAATAGAAAATTAGTTCTAATACTTAGAATTTAATGTTACATAAATTCTTCGTAACTTGGGAATTGTAATTCCAAATGAGTTCTAATACTTAGAAATTTAAAATTAAACCATTTCTTGATAACTTGGGAAACGCAATACAAAGTTAGTTCTAATACTTAGAAATTAAAATTTAACCATTTCATCATAAGTTGGGAATTGCAATACATAAATTAATTCCAGTACTTAGAACTTAAAATTACATAAGCTCTCTAAATAACTTGGGAACTGCAATACATAAGCATGTGACTACGCATTAGCCTTTCACAGTTTTTCCAACACCATATGCGCGTGTGTAGGGCATCAAAGATTCATTGATGGTTTGTTCAACAGGCTTAATCTTTGTTGGATGATCTGTAAACAACGACATGGTGTCGTACTGATTGTATTCCTCAGCATTGTCCATATTTTGAAGTCCTTGATTGTATTCCTCAGCATTGTCCATATTAGAAGTGGCACACTCTTACCATAGAAAGCCAAATTCTACAAGAAATCCAAGTGCAAAACCTTCCTCCCTCGATTTTGGAAGGTTTTGGGCCGAGAGAGAGAGAGAGAGCTACTCTCGGCCTATCTGAAGAGCAACTCTCACTCGGGGAAGACGAGGGTACTTATAGGTGACTTTGTGCAGGCGGGCCTCCTAAGGGGCTGCCTATGTAAACATTTTTACATAGGCAGCCCCCTCAAGAGGCCCGCTTGCGGAAATGGCCACATTTTCCCAGGCGGGCAGTATAAGCACCCACCTATGAAGAGTGCAATATTTGTAGGCAGGCCTCTTATGCCGCCCACCTACAAAGAGTGGTTGCCACAGGCGGGCGATGAGGTAGGGCCCACCTGGCGGACTGCACAGTCGCAGTCCCTTATGGCCTGCCTATGTAGATGTTAGGGGCATCGGTGAAAATCAATTTTGTAGTAATGCTTATGAATGCAAACATGCTCACCAGACCCTTATGAACACCATCGAAAGACTGGGTCGACATATCTTGAGATCAACAAAGTCACCACATACGCCTCGTTGTCGACAGGTACATCGCCTACAACTGACAGAATAAATAGTTGTAAATATGAGAATCATTGCTAATTCTAGGGCTTAAACTTGGGTAGACAATTTCCACCACAAAAAATTTAACCAGCTGAGCCGTTACATTCACATTAGGGGAGGATTTTAAAGTCTATTACACAGTCTGGGATCTTAGAGTGGTAGAGAGCATATACTTCCATCTATCTATTATACATTGGTCATTGCATCTCAGGCGTTCTGCCCACTGATGCTTCTTCGATGATTCCTATGAACACTACGCCATGTCGGTTATTCCATGAATTTTTTTTAAAATATTATTTTTAATCCCTTTTTTTGCAGAAATATACATTGGTTTGGACATTTTGCAGATCTATACCCCTGCTGTTGTTTCAAAAATCGGCGGGAGGTAAAAAAAATTTGGAAAACCGGCAGGAGTCCTGTCGATATTTCAAAGCTTGGTAGGACTCCTACCGATAATGATGCGAGACTACGTGCCCGATCTTCCGATAGGTTTAATTTGGCGACGTGAAGACGCTCACGTTTTGAGGCTTCCGATCAGCGATCATCACCTTGCAACCGCTACACCCACGCATCTAGTTGTTATCAACCACGCTCTCACGTAGTTGACCTCACCACGAAGATTTTATCCTTGCAAGCAATCGAAGAAACTCACAAGAACAAGGAAGAACGCAATCTGAATTGCAGATGAATATTTTGCACACGAAGTTGGGGTTCTACAAACCGATCTAGACAGTGAAACCGCAATGGCAGAATAATCTAA
The DNA here is from genome assembly GCA_003991445.1 of Oryza meyeriana var. granulata. Lineage (NCBI taxonomy): Eukaryota > Viridiplantae > Streptophyta > Magnoliopsida > Poales > Poaceae > Oryza > Oryza meyeriana. Next base: position 49,323 of record RYFJ01003148.1, on the reverse strand, counting down.
GCAAAACCCGACTCTAAACGACGACGGCTACTGAATATATATGAGTTGGGACATTCTAGGGTTAACCCTAGAGCGCACACCCCTTGGGCTTAGTCCACAACACAATTACATGGCCCAAGCCCAAAACAGACTCAGACTGAAAGAGGGACGTGTCTTCTTTCGATGATTCTGGACAGCTTTGGAGGAATTTTGACGTGGGACCAAAACCATATGAAAGTAGACTCCAAAAGCTTTCTAAAAAGTACTCATGGGCCCTAAAAGTTGTTCTGGATCAGCGACTAGGTCCAGTTGAAGTTGATGCTGTTAAGAGGCCCGAATCTGAATCCAAAACATGCAGAACTTCATCTCTTGCCTTCTATGGACCAAAAGTGACATGGTGATGTAGGAGTAGACTTGGGTAAGGTCTTGGTTTGGTCCCCAATCAACTTCTTTGATCATGTGTTCCTTGCGCTCGGTCTCTTTCCTTTCACCCAAGCAAGTATCTCTGCAAACAAGAACACACAAAACTCATGGTGCAGTAACGGCTGTTCAAATATATAACACGTAAACCTTACATAGAAAGCATGCACCTTTAGTTGACAAATACATAAGGTAGCTATGGTCATATCCAAGCAAGTGATGTCCTCATCATCCTCCCCTTCTTGATTGGAAACCGTCCGCGGTTTCACCTCGTCATTAAGCCTGATGATCATATCTTTATTTTTCACAACATAGGGTGAGGTAGTGTTGTGTATATGGTTGGATTCTGAAATTTTTAAACATGGAGAATACTTTGTAGTGTCATGTAGCTCACAACACTCCCCTTTTTGCAAACCAACCTGCAACTCATTTAAACAACTAAAGGAACTAGGTAAAGAATTATTTATACTCATGCGGTCCTCTAAACAAGACATGTCATTATGAAAAGGAGGTATATTAAAATTCGAACAAATGTATACTCTATACACATTATATTCTCCTTTATTATCATAATTGCCAATAACATGAAAAATCACATGAGAAGGGCTTGGCAAATCAGATCTAGCAAATAATTTCTTCTCTAAACAATTGAGTGGACAAAGATCATCAAATTGAATATAGCCCCAAGTATTTAAAGAAGATAGCAATCTAAGCTCTTCATTCTCGCTAGCAATGTGAACAACATGTCTAAAATCAGCACATGGTGGTTCAACAATATTACTAATATGTTCATTCACTAGTTGTGGCATGGATATAAGTGAAGCATTGCACAACTCTTCTTTATCACAAGAAATAGGAACCAAATCATTGTGTGACAAAGGTAATTTAACACACGATTCCATTGGTGATTGCTCTAAACTAACATGATTAGTGGACATATATAGCACATCAGAATTGTCCATATCTTAAGTGAATCTAGTACCATTTCTGTTATCTTTGTTCTCATTTTCAAAAACTATAGGTGCATTCTTAATTAAACCATCTTGAAACATGCATAGAATAACAAGTGGATCTTCTTTCTCTCTGTCTTTCTTCTTTTCCTCATTACCTTGGCTCTTCTCAGATACCTGCAAAATGTCAGTGCCCAAAGCAAGACGTTCGTTTTCCAATAACTCAGGTTTAGGTGAAGGCATCAAAACATTAGTATTATTACATTTATTTCTCAAAACCTCATGGTTTTTAATCTTTTCCCTCTCAAGATCATCTTTCAAAATTTTAGCAGGGGGACATAGGTAGCAACTTAAATTTCTTGCCATTATGTGTGAAAGTGTACATGTTGGTTCTACCACGGTACACAACATCTCTATCATATTCCCAAGGTCTACCCAAAAGTAGAGAACATGCTTGCATTGGAACAACATCGAATATGGCACTATCATGATAATTGCTTACTGAAAACTCCACTTTTACAATTTTACTTACCTTCAACTTACTGTAAGAATTGAACCACTGGATGTAATAAGGCCAAGGATGTGGTTGCGTCGGCAATCCAAGCTTCTCGACCATATTTGAACTTGCCAAGTTGCTACAGCTCTCGCTATCAATGATAATACGGCATGCTCAATTTATAACCAAAATCCTTGATTGGAACAAATTGTGGCATTGATTTTGCTCTACTTTCTCCATTTGAGAACTTAGCACTCGTTGTACAAAAGTACTCTCATTATCTTGCAAAAGGTTAGTCACAGAAGAAGGGACAACAAGGGGTTGCTTCTCTAAATGACACTTTATTTTGTAAGCAAAATTCTGAGATGGAGAAACAAATTTCTCTCGCATAAGCTTTTTCATATCGTTCCAAGTTTGAGGCAATCTATCATGTGAAGACATTATTAAATTTTGCCACCATATTAAAGCATGAGAAGTCAAGACACTAGCAGCATTCTTAATCTTTCGTTTATCATACATATGACGATTAGAAAAAATTTTATCAATCGCAACTTCCCAACTTATGTATGCTTCAGCACCAAATACATTATACGAAGGGGGAGATGACACAGTCTTACATTCACTTGTCGAAGGTGATGTGGCAGCTATGGTAGGGCTCTCATCCAAATTCTTCGTCTTCTTTTTGTCTTTGGTGTAAACTGTCATAGTTAGTGGAAGACAAGGAGAATAGTAGCTGGCTGCTGATGTCATCTCAATTGTTCATATTTACTAAGGAGACCTTTCGTGCTCTGAGCTATCGCCTGAAGGTCATGCTATATAGAGTTCATGCTATGTCATCACATTCCTGCCACTGTTAGTAGAAAACAGAAAACAACACAAAAGTGTTATTCCTATCAACTACTAGATAGTGGACGGTGGAATCACACACTCTCAAGTAACCAAAAGCGTTTTACCGAACTCTTATGATATTCTTACCGATTGAAGTAGGTGGTATGACCGGAGAGGTGGGACGTTGACAGCGGTGAGTGTTGCGATTACTCGGATCAAATCTGTACTAATAAGAAGTTTGTGGATCTCAGGAGGCTCAAAAGTATGGTAGCAAGGATTAGCAAAAATTAATAACAGAATAGCAAAGCTGAATAAGTGTCCCAAATACTTGTAGCAGTCGCTGACCGAGACACATTCCTAGAACCAACCTAACAAGCGAGAGTAAGAAACAAAGGACTTAGGACAGCTGTCTCTCACCAAGTCTCTCAAATATCTCGAAAGATCAGCAAGACTGCTCACTGAAAATAGCTCTCTCTCAGCGTGTCTACACACTTCTTTTGTTCCCTTTTGCTTATCACTTTCTTGTTTTTTTTTACTTGATCTCTCTTTTTTTTCTTTCTTTTTTATATATTTTTTCTCAACTAGGAACTCAAAAACAGCAAAACCTCAGGAAGGAGTAGCTCAAGCCGATGTAAGATGTGGCTTGGAGAGATTTAGAATTTTTTATAGATGTCCGCAGATATAAAATTTGTCCGATTTCGAGTCCGTATGCAAAAGTTATGGCTGTTTTAAGAAAGGTAGCGCGAACTAGGGTTTTGCAGCTCAACCCTGTTGCTCCGGCTAGAGTATAGGTGCCAATAGGTCAAGCGGGGCTGACAAGGAGGCTAGCGATGCAGGGCGATTGACACAAGGCAGCTTGTGACCTATCTAAAAAGGCTTGCAAAAGCGGGTTAAAAATTCAAGGCAGCTTACAGTCTAGAACCGAGTAGAACTCGATCTCTCAAGGTAGGCTCTCGCGCAACGCAACAGCTAGAACTAGAATCGTGAACACAACTCTAAACTAGCGATTACTAACTTGACCTAGGACACAAACTCAACAAAGCAAAACTGAAATAAATTTTGCAAAGGCACAAAGGGGTTTGGACAGGGGATAAACCTAACACTTCGAAGAACACGGTGGTAATAAATTTTTGGGTTTTCTGGACTTTAGGTAAAAGAAACAAAGATGGATAGATGGAAACAGATAATACCTATCGGGCAACCTGTGCTCTGATACCACTTGATGCGAGACTAGGTGCCCGATCTTCCGAGAGGTTTGATTTGGCGAAGTGAAGACGTTCACGTTTTGAGGTTTCCGATCAGCGATCGTCACCTCGCAACCGCTACACCCACACGTCTAGTTATTATCAACCACGCTCTCACGTAGTCGACCTCACCACGAAGGTTTTATCCCTGCAAGCAATTGAAGAAACTCACAAGAACAAGGAAGAACGCAATCTGAATTGCAGATGAATGTTTTGCACACGAAATTGGGGTTCTAGGTTCTACAAACCGATCTAGACGGCGAAACTGCAATGGCAGAATAATCTAAGCAAAACACGACCCTAAACGACGATGACTACTGGATATATATGAGTTGGGATGTCCTAGGGTTAACCCTAGAGCGCACACCCCTTGGGCTTAGTCCAGGACACAATTACAAGGCCCAAGGCCCAAAACAGACTCGGACTAGAAGAGGTACGTGTCTTGTTTCGACGATTCCGAACAGCTCAGGTGGAATTTGGACGTGGGACCACAACCATCTGAAAGTAGACTCCATAAGCTTTCCAACAAGTACTCATGGGCCCCAAAAGAAAGTCTTTCTAGATCAGCGACTAGGTCCATTTGAAGTTGATGCTGTCAGGAGGCCCAAATCTGAATCCAAAACGTGCAGAACCTCATCTCTTGCCTTCTATGGACCAAAAGTGACATGGTGACGTAGGAGTAGACTTGGGTAAGGTTCTGGTTTAGTCCCCAATCAACTTCTTTAATCATCCATACATTCCTTGCGCTCGGTCTCTTTTCTTTCACCCAAGCAAGTATCTCTGCAAACGAGAACGCACAAAACTCATGGTGCAGTAACGGCTGTTCAAATATATAACACGTAAATCTTATGTAGAAAGTATGCACCTTTGGTTGACGAATACATAAGGTAGCTATGGTCATATCCGAGCTAGTCATGTCCTCATCAGATAATCCAAACATCAATAGGACTCCTGCCGACCATTGAAATATTGGTAGGAAATTCATGTCGTTATTTCATTTGTGGGTAGTTTCTTTTCAGTTATGGACATTTTGACATTGTTACATGCCGATATTTTTCAAACCGCCATTTTCAAATTGACATATGGAGCGGTTATGCACATTGTGATATGGTTGCATGTTTACTACTAGTACTATGGTAGCACAATTGCAATGGTATCACAATTAATATTGGTTGATAGATGCACAGTGGATATGTGTTCGATACATATGGGGGTCATACAATTTTGTAGGAGTGTGCTAGAGGACTAACGACAAACTTGATTGATACGTGCAATGTTTGGTAATATTCTCGATCTGCATGGTTGCCAGGTGGCTATCGATGCTCTCTCTAGCATGCATATTGGTTTGGATGTTGTTTCTCCTTCCTCCATGTGTACTTTGATACTATTTCTGCCCCCGTGACCCTTCTGTCTTCATAGTTGAGTCACACTATGTCAATCCTTGAAGTGAACGCACACATCCTTGGATTTTTCTGTGGAACGGGAATAAGTTCAACAATTATTGTAACATGATATAAAATTACAAGTGAGAAGTACAATGAATTCATCATCTATGGTTGGACAAGTGAAGTATCTCCTCCCTTAGGTCTCTTGTGCGAAGGATGTTTTCACCTGGCAACGATCTCTCTACATGTGTACTTGGGACGCTCTGACCATTTAGGCAACCTAGAGGATTGTGTCTCTAGTCTAAACTAGCAACCTTGAATCGTCGCTCGTACTCCTCCTTGGATACGGCCTAAAGCTGCTCGAGATTGGATCTAAGGAGGTCGGAGTCATAATTACCCCCCTCAACTACTCTGATTCCGACTCTCAGTCAAACAGCAGCTCGGCAGGCTTCTCTCCACCGCGCGAAATCTTCATGGTGTCCAAAGGCTCAACTCCCACTCAGGAGGCACGCCGACTACGCGATCAGCAAGAGGAGGAGGCTCACTGACTACGTGAACAACAGGAGGAAGAAGCACGACATCTACAAGCCGAGCACGACGCACGTAATGACAATCTACACAAGGCTAGGTGCACTGCTCAACAGGGGATCGTCCAAACCCGAGTCGGTGACCATGACGTCTTTGTAACCCCACAACAAAATGTCGTAGCCACTGCCACCTTATTGGACACTCTACAATTCAGGCCTGATCACTAGGCCACCCCGACAATTGCAGGGATCAAGGCCATGATTACCGCTGCAGCATGCCAATAGAGGCAACAGTCAGGAGACACACTCATACCGTCCAATAGGACGGCTTCTGATACGATGATCTCATCTGCCTCAGCACGATGCCGAGCAGCTGGCTCTAGTCAGCCATGCTCAGAGTTGCGCCATACGTCACTTGGCAATCAAAAGGATGACCAACGGTGGCGACAACAGGATGACCGCCGTGATAACCAGGACGCCCGGGGTCGACTACGGCGCGATCTACGACAAGACATCAATGCTCGACGATGGGAACATGAGGAAGACGAGTGCCACCAACTGGAGGACGAGAACAAGTGCTTCGACCTCCACCATGAGCAGTTTCATCGCCGTAGTCGGAGTCAGAGCCCTCACCTAGACGATGGAGTATAAGCATTCACCCACCAATTACAACAAGTCGACTAGCCATCTAGCTTCAAGCTGACTGGAATTGAAAAATATGATGGAAAAACCAATCCCAAGTCCTGGCTCACAGTTTACACTCTGGCAATCCGCGCAGCCGGAGGTGACCACAAAGCCATGGCTAACTACCTCCTGGTCGCCCTGGCCGACTCGGCAAGGACATGGCTAATAGGACTTCCGAGGCGGTCGATCGGCTCCTGGGGAGAACTCCGAGAACACTTCATTGCAAATTTCCAAGGAACATATGAATGGCCTTCTTCTGAGTACGACTTATACCAATGCCATCAAAAGAAGAATTAGTCTCTACGCAATTTCATCAAGAGGTTTTCTGAGAAGAGGAACTTGATCCCAAAGATCAAGGACGAGGTTATCATCGCCGCCTTCTGCAAGGGAGTTAAGGACACGCCGTTCATCACCAAGTTCACTCAGAAGCCTCTGACTTCTGTCAAAGCTCTATTTGATATGGCCAACAAATATGCTGATTCGGCCGATGTGGTCGCTGAGGCCCTGGACGACAAGAAGGAGCCCTGACAGAATGACAAGAAAGACACAGACGACATAGCCTCGACTAAGTCCGGCAACCGCAAGCACAAGTCGAACAACATTGTAGCAGCTATGGAGCGCAGTTGGCCGTGAACCTCAAGGACGAATGACTACCAGAAAGTCATGAACAGGCCATGCCCTTTACATCCAAAAGGGAAGCACGCAGCTAAGAATTTCTTCATGCTCAAGAAGTTTGCTTCGGAGCAAACATCAGTACCTGGCGTGCTAAAGACAAGCAGCAGCCAGATTTGGGCCTAGCCGGTGACTACCAAGATCCCCAGGATGAGCTCAATCATATCTTTGGAGGGCCGTCTGCATACGAGTCCAAGAGAAAACAAAAGCTAATAGCTCGAGAAGTCAACTCGGTCTCAACGTATGCCCCCAATACCTGCGCTGGTCAAAGACAACAATCATATTTGACTGTGCAGATCACCCTGACCAAGTCACGCATCCAGGGCGTTACCCACTTGTCTTGGATCCGGTCTTCAGGAGTATCAAGCTGAGGAAGATTCTCATCGATGGAGGAAGCGCTCTCAACATATTGTTCGCCAAAACGCTTGACGAGATGAAGATCCCTCGATCTTAGCTATGGCTGAGTACTGCTCCCTTCCACAGGGTAATCCCCGGCCTCTCTTCCACTCTAGTTGGACATATCACTCTGCCAGTTAGTTTTGGCATGTGGGAGCATTTTCGTACTGAGAACATCTGCTTCGAGGTTGTTGACTTCGAGACCGCGTACCACGCCATACTCGGATGGCCAGCACTAGCCAAGTTCATGGTAGTGCCCCATTACACATACATGGTGCTCAAGATGCTAGGACCAGCAGGACTACTTTACTTGCGTAGTGATGTTAAGCGAGCCTTCACCTGTGACAAGGAGAGCTGCGAGTTGGCCTAGTCTCTAGAGGCAACAGTTGGACGAAACAATATCCGATTAGCTGCAACACCCGCAATCGAGGACGATCAAGTTTCGGCAAGCAAAAGCAGCAAAGTCGGGAATTTCGGCGGATTCAGAGACAAAGAAGATCCCCTGGACCCTTCCGATCCCACCAAGATTGCGCTTGTCGGGACCGGACTCGACCTCAAATAGGAAGACATGCTTGTCACCTTCCTCTAGGCGAACAGGGATATATTTGCTTGAAAACCTTCCGACATGACTGGTTTACCAAGGGAGGTGATCGAGCTTTCCCTCAACGTCAAGCTGGACACCAAACCAGTCAAACAACGACTGCGGAGCTTCGCACAAGACCGCAAAGATGCTATTCAGGAGTAGATAACCAAACTCCTTACAACCGGGTTCATCAAAGAGGTCTATCACCCAGATTGGCTGGCAAACCTAGTCCTGGTCTAGAAGAAGAATGGTAAATAGCGCACGTGCGTCGACTATACTAACTTAAACAAGACGTGCTCCAAGGATCCATTTGGCCTTTCTAGTATAGATCAGGTGGTCGACATGTAACACCCTAAATTATCCCCATATAAAAATAAATGAGAAAAAGGAATTTTAGAAATTAAATTAAAAGCCTCAATGAAGTGAAAATAATAAAAATAGGGAAAATCTATAGCAAAGCGGGCTTGGAAATAATTTTATAAAATTCTTTGCTTAATCATCTATTTTCTAGAATTTTTGGGATTTATTTGATTAAAGGAATTATTTTTGGTGAATTAAACAAGTCTACAGCATTAAAATAAAAGAAAAAGAAAAAAACCCTCCCCCAGTCCTTTGGGCTGAATCCAGCCCATTCCTGTGCTCTTTTCTCTCCCTTGCGTACACTATGTGGCCCAGCCTACTGACCTGCACCTCCCCTCCTCCCTCCTACCGCCGACAGGTGGGCCCCACCTATCGGGGTTTTCCTCTACCTCCAGCCAGCGGCGGAATCCGAAGCCGCAGCAATCTCACATCGTATCCGATCAAATCCAGACTCCATCGCGCGCTCGTTGTCCATCGAATCCTCCTCTTCCATTTTCCCCATCTTTTGCGGCAAATCTCATGGTGGTTGCTCACCCACGAAGCTCGGGATAAGCCTAGATCCCCTCCGCCGCCATGGGAGCAGTAACCGAGCCAGTCTCCACTACCACTCTCTTTAAATAGCCACCCCGTGGCCTCTGGGATCCTTACTTGTGCATTCTTGTAGCTGCCACGAGCCCTAAGTAGCCCCTCCATGCATGGGATCCAATCGCCATCGCCACCGAGCTCTCAGTTGCCTCTAGCCGCCGCCTCCGCCGTCGCCAGTACTCGCTGCCACCGCCGTTAGCACCATCGCACCTCGGGAAACCTTGGCCACCATTTCCCTGCTCTCGGAAGCCACCGGAGCACCATCGCCACCGTGAACCCGAAGTGCTCCACCGCCAAAACCTCACTATCGGGCCCCCTCGTCGCCGTTCATCATCGTTTCACCCACGATAAGGTTCGCTTCTCTTTGCTCTACCCGTTTCTGCATCCACCACATGCCGCCGTGTCGCCGATCGCTGTCGACCATCGGGTTCCAAGGCGCAACACCACCACCGCCGACGTGGATGCCACGTCGGGATCTAGGTCAGTCACAGGCCCGCCTGATCGGGTCTGATCTGAACCGTTGATCGCGAGGTGAAATCTAAGCCGTCCGATCTGAGTAGAACTAGATCTAAGCCCTTAGATCCCTCCTAAAACCCTGATCTAATCTAAACCGTTCGATCAAAACTCATTAAATCTACAATGTTAAAATATCTTTGGACCTCGGTGAACCCGGTCTACCGTAGACCCAAGCCCTTTTCTCTCTCTCTGGTGGGTCCCGCTTGTCAGTTGCCGGCCCACACCCCTCTCTCTCTTGTGTTGACGTCATAAGCCTTTTCCCGAATTAAATTAATTCCTAAATGACACAATAAATCAGTTTAATTCTTTTAATAGGCTTTTAAAAGGGTTTAAACTTATAAAATTCATAACTAATTCATCCAAACTCCGTTTGGGGTGATTCAACTTGCAAAATTCTTTAAAAGTCAAGATCTACCCATTAAAAATATAAAATTGTACTGTTCATGTGGGCACCTGATTATTCTGCACTATAAGAGGTAACTAGTACGACAACACGAAATATCTAGTTGGATGGGATCTCGAATAAAAACCAAATAAAACTGTAACCATCCAACCTCATCGCAGCCTTGTCACACCAATCACCAATTATAATGCAAAACAACCGAATGCCAGACTAAGAACACAAGAGATATTTGGAAGAATAGTTACACCAGTCCACACTGCGAGATATGCTCGTCAAACCACACGAAGGCGGCGACCAAACACGATACATATCTCTGAGGACATGGTCTACGATTGAACTATTCTCCATGCATCTCAAATGTTCTAAGTCTATACTCATGCAGACTAGCCCCAGGAAAATTGCTAGTCCACACTTTCATCTCTAGCAATGGTATACAATAAGTGGTTATACAAGTAAGTAAACTAAATTTTCTACATCAGAGTTACATAGGTCGAATGACCAAATAATATGATTCAGCGGAAGCTTGTCTACCCATACCACAGGCAATCCGGCTAGGGGTACACCCCCTAAAGAATCAATCCTGAAAAGGCAACGGAATCCCGTAGCACTCAACCTACAACAAGGTAATCAACCGAAGTACAAGCAAGAGTCAGTACATTACCAAAATAATGTACTGGCAATGTCAATCCTACCATACATGCAAGTTCTAAATCAAGGAAAAGCTATTTGTGGGTTTAGTTTTGCATAAAGCTAATTTTAGTTCACAATCATTTTGCAACGGTAATTTAGAAAGCATTTAAACAAGTATAATAAGTAGTGAAGTGATCAACATAATATCAACATAATGATTTTCCTGCTTGTGCCCTCCTCGGCAACAAGTCATCGTAAATATTATCATAAGCATAATAATTCTCAAAAGTCACCAATCCTCATCCCAGTTTTATAAACACATTTAAAAACATAAATTTATACTCAATGAATACAACCATGCCGCTCATGACCGTGAGCACGGCTAACCGATTAGTTTTGACTCTGCAGAGTTTGTACATCGTTACCCACATGATGTGATAGAAGCCCAATGGCTACACTCTAGTTTGTCCGGTACCCGTCGGTACCACCACACTCTTCACGTTGAATACGGTCTAGAGGTCACAACACAGCTTTTACATTACCTAACATTTAGCCTTGCACCAGCACGAGGTGGTTACTCCACATCGGGTTGCAAACCGATGCCGTGGGTGGCGGGCCCACGCCTTAAACCCAGCGCCGTGGGAATCTGCCTACCCGGCTCCCCACGAGGCACACAACGTTGTATTGGACAGACTTAGACACCTATGCCATGAGGTGATCACAGTCCCTCATGGTTCACATAGGTAGTTCCTATGAACAGTCCTACAGTATATTTGTAGGCACTGCCCCTACTACCCTGCCTACCAAAATGCAAGGCTAAACATTAAGTAACTTAATCCGCTATGGCTATCCCATAACTAGCACATGTGGTTGTACTGTTTAACATGAGAATATGGCACTGAGTTTGGTCCTTAATTGACCCAGGCAAACACTCCCCCTATCGGTGTGCAACTACTCAATATGCACACCACTTGCCGCCCAAGTCTAAAATCGGGTTTTTCACCATTTTAGTTCACAAATAACCAGAGGCTTCACCTCTGTCCAGAAGTTATAAAATTTCCATTTTCAAAGGTATATAATGATCACTATAATATTTAGCATGTTACTAGGCATGGCTAAGCATAAGCAAGTGTATTAACTTAATATAGACCCCCATGAGTACAAACCAAGTACTTTAATCAAGCCTAAGGTTACAAACAGCAAGGAATACAATGTTCTAAGGTGGATCATGCAACTAATAGGGAATACAATGTTCTAAGGTGGATCATGCAACTAATAGGTTATAACTACCATTTACCACAATTCAAATACTATTATTCACAAATACGCATGCAATTTTACAAACAACACATTTTATTCCCCAAAACATAGGATTCAAATTGTTCAAGGAGGAGGGCAGAAAACTTGCCTTACTCTCGAGTACCCGGATACCAACTATTTCACTCCTTCACCGATATCGAATTCGTTCTCTAGAAAGAAAATAACGTACGATCGAATAAATAGCAAATAATGCAGAAAATATGAAATGCTCTAATATGCATGATATTTATGCCTTAGGTTGCTACTGGTCTAAAGTGAATTTAGGTGAAGAATTTCTATTTATCACGTTCTGTTTGAGAGTTATGAATTTTACGAGTTCTATACGAAAATACGTTAGAATACGGTATAAGGTTAAATTGAAGTTATCTTAATATGTGTGAAATTTACACAGTGGCTAGGTACTGGTTTTATATGAATTGTGGTGAAGAAGTTTCCATTTTATCGACTTCTTTTTAAGAGATATTAATTTTCCCAAGTTCTAGGCGAGTATACGTATTTATACATGTATTTTAGTATGCACGGGTTTTAGGGCAAGGTATTTATGAAATTTAACCTTTTGATATTTGAGAGGAATGTGGTGTGGACTTATTGTCATTTGGGTGTATTTTACTTAGAGTAAAAATGAAATTTATATGATTTTTATGAATTATTTTACCTCCTATACCTTATATAAAACATTTATCCTCTGTATAAAATATAAAGAGAGTTCTCATACTAGTTTTAGCAAATCCTCAGTTTTCAGAAGTGGAGAGCAAAATATTTTGAAGTTAACAAAATTGATTTCATCATTTTTGAAGCTCATATGAATTATTTATAGATTTTAGAAGTTAATGTATTTTTATATGCCCATTAAGGTATCCACCTATCCTCCATTTTATATAAAAGTATCTTTAGCTCAGATTTAACCAAGTTTTAGTCTTCTACTGAGAAGTCCAGTATTTAGGAACTTATCAAACATAAATTGAATTAAAGGTGAAGTAGCTAGCATTAGTATAGTGTTTAAGTATTTTATATCCTTTATTATTTTTGAGACATTTTAGGTATTGATTCTTCCAGATTTCAAGCAACAGAAATAAAGTTCATAATTTTGTGATTCCAACAGATTTTAGTTCACCCAATTTGGAGTTCAAATGAATTTACTATGGATTTTACAATTTATTCTATTTTTCAGTTGAACAGAAAGGCTTTTAAGTATTTTATTTGTTTTCCCCCTGATTTCATAAAGGATGGGGCCCGCGCATCGGTGAGACAGAATAGGGCAGGCCCGCGCAGCAATGGATCGGACCGTCTGGCCACGGATCAGACGGTCCAGCCAGGCGAAACAGAGGGGGCGTAGCTGACGAGCTTCTCCGCGGCGGCGACGGCGAATGGCGGCCCGGCTTGGGCTGCGGCCAACAGATAAAATGTGGAGGGGACTATGGCGATCCTATTGGTGGTCATTTCATCACCGGTGGTGGCCGGAGTCGACGGCGACGATGGCGTAGGTGGTGGAGTGGCTCGGGGTGCTGAGGCAAAACGAGCTACGACTCGTTTCTTTCCAAATCCATGCATGCATGAGTTACTACTTGGTATAAGGATGCTCACCATGCGATGGCCCGAGGCAGAGGAGGGCTGGACGGCGGCGGCCATGGAAAGGAAGTCCGGCGGCGGCGGAAATACTCCGGGTCGGCGGTGCCGTCTCGATCTGCAGGAGGAATCGTCAAACCGAGGCGCGCACGGAGTTAGCAGGATCCTAGAGATGGTGAGGGAGCAAGGAGTCGAGCTAGGACTCACCGGAAAGAACGTATTTCATGGTGGCGGCTCGGAATGGTTCTAAATCGGAGCCGAGGAAAAAGACTCCCGATCTCCGAATTCCGGGCACCATTGATGGGGGTTCTTGAAGGGTTCAAGAGAGGAGGTCGAGGCGACGACGATGGCGTGCGGGCTTGGCCTGTGGGGCACCATGGCGGCTGGAATGGCTTCGGTAAGCCTGTGGCAGCAATCTGGACCCGAGAGCATGCACGGCGGTGACTCCGGCCGGCAAATCCTAGGGTAAAATGTACAAAAATGGATCTATTAGAAGACTGGGATGATGTTCTAGTGATCAAGAACAAGCAAGGCTCACCGGGGTTGAGATGGTTTGGATCGAATGGCTGCCGGCGTCGGGGAAGATGAAGCTATGGCCGGCTTTTCCGAGGTGGAAGTCTGTGGTTTCTCTGGAGAACACGATGTGGTCGAGGAGGAGATGTCCATGGTGGATTTTCACTGCAAATGGGGAAGCTTGACATGGAGCAGGTCGGCCGTGGTGGCTCTGGGCAGTGTCGATGCGTGGAGGCTACCGTGGCGTGTTCCTGAGTGTGGTGCTGAGCTTAAGCGGTGTCTCTGGCTGGCTGGTGGGTCCAGGAGTCTGTGGGGCCCACATGGCAGTGAAGAATGAGAGAGGAGTCATCTAGAAGCTAAGTCTTGCTAGCTGTCAAGCATGCAATATTTACCCAGGTGTTTTACTAAGTTACCATGGGGTATAAATCTGGGTAATATTACTGTGGGCAATAGGTGGTATTGTCCAACTTTGTGACAAGTTTCAGGCTTAGGTGACTTGTGGATATTCCCTGGTGAAATTACAAAGTTAGGCTAAAAATCAGTCTCTTCTGTATACCTACCTGAGTTAATGAGTCTTGGCCTGTTATTTTATGTGTGAGAATGGTGAAGAAGGTACTGAAATTTTTACTGTAATTAGTTCACAATCTAGTCCAGGTTCTGGTAAATTTTGGTGAGAAGTTGTTTGATGGATTAATTCTAGAAAAAGTGTCAAGTAGGCTGTCTGCAGGTGAAAGTTTTTCTGTATTGCTGAATTAAGAGTATTTATTTGAGACATTTATTGAATTGGTAAAATTTGGTAAAAATTACTGGAGATAGAGGAGAATGTGATTAACTTTCTGACCTAATTTTGTTGCTAGAAGTGATCTGGTTTATTTTTGGTGAATTTTAGAAGTATACCTATTCATCTTTAGCTACCTTCCTAGTTTTGCTGATTTGAGGGATTTGATTGAAGTATTTATTGAAGTGATAAAATCATGTAAAATTTACAGTGGATTAATTATGTGGGATAGTGTTTACAGGAATTTTTCTATGATTTTATGTTAGAACTATTCTCCTTAGAAATTATTTAGGCTATACAAATGCATATGCATCCTATTATGGAAATGCACTTTAAGATCAAAAACAATTCAAAAGAAAGCCTGCACATGAAATGGTAATTAATTTATTTACCTCCATATTTTTATGTCAAACTTTTATCTATACATATTTAGTCATATTACCTTTTATTATTTATATTGTGACTTAGGGTAAGTCTATAAATAAATTAAAGATGTTAACTATAAAAGTTTTAGCGTTTCCTTTTCTAAGAAATTTACTTCAGTAGTTTACCTCTGATTATTGCTCCCTGGTTTGGAAATTATAAGTTTTACTCACGAGGTCTTTTTGTTAATTTGTTTTTGGTTAGAATTTCGAAAGTCGAAATTCTGGTATGTTACAGTTCATGTGTGTTGATGTATTGTTTTGCTCATTTTTGTTTATTGCCTTTAGCCGCTGACGTTCAGGAAGAGCCACAGCTTCTCGAGGAGAGTTCTGAGGTTTGTGTGGAGCAGCAAGGCAAGTCACTTAGATTCCTAAATCCCTTTGAGCATATTGTTCCTATGTTTAAAGCTATATTTTTCCTTCAACTCTGCATTTATTTTGGAATGTCATCGGTAAATGGAAAGCCTAATCCTTGTGCATGGCCCCTTTGACTTGATTATAGGATATTGTACCTATGGGATAAATATGACTAGCTAGCTTTATTTATTGGTTAACTAGATTACCTCTAGGACTTTGCTTAGTCATGCTTAGCAAATTATAGAATAACTTCTGGGCTGTGACGTTATGTTCGATTAAATGTTTAGTTCACATGAAATGATGATTCCATTTACGACTGTGGTCGTGCAAGGCTAATTTAATGGTTCATTAAAATATGGATAAATGGTGGGTTGTGAGCACTAGGGTTGTGAATGTTGCTAGTGGTGCTCGTGACAGTTAAGGACCAGTTCACGGACTACTTGTTGCAAAGCAACACTCATGCTAACCACAATCTAGAATGGGATAGCAGGAGTTTGAAGTGTGCCGAGTTCAATAGGAGACACCAGGGCGTGTTTGTGGCTGATATAAGTCCACACATGGCAATGACAATGAGACCATGCTTCGGGCATCGAGCTGTCTCGCGGGAAGGTACTTGATCACCCCTACCCGAGACCGGAGGTTCGGCTGGAGGCTCTCATATTGTGTGAGTTACATGGATAAACTTGTCACAATTCCTTTCCGAGGTACCGTGGTGGTAGCAAGGCGCATAGTGATGTGTTGTGGAATTGTGTCTTGTAGGTAAATTGGTACACCTCTGGCCAGAGTAAAACTATTCGAATAGCCGTGCCCACGGTTAAGGGCGAGCCTAGCAATGTTTTCTGTGATTAGTCCCACTTTACTTAAACTTGACTGTTAAATGGTGAAATATGTTTAGTTCTAGGTTGGAGTGGTTGGGCCTATACCGTTTTGGTGAGTGGTATAGTGTTGTTTAATATTGCTAATTAACTAATGCTTTATTGCCCTCTTAAATGTTTTATTAAATGCTTTTATGCAAATGGAGCCATATTATTCCATTCTTTGTTATCCTGTGCACTTGCAGATTTGCTGTGTGGCATGCGGAGTATTTCATGTACTCACCTTGCAATCAACAACCATCATTCAGAGGAGTACATCAGCGAGGAGGACTGCTTGGAGGATTAAGTGGGAGTCCTCGTCAAGCTCGTGGAGTGGGTTTCGTTACGTTGTCTTAGTTTATTTACCACTACTAGAACTTTATTATTTTGAGAGGTACCATTCGCCTCTGTAATAAATACTTTTGATATGTAGATAATTACTTTGAGTATCAACTATGTCATGTGTGCCTCGGTTGATTCCTAGATGAGGATTTATACACAATAAAACTCTAGAGTTTTAGATGGAAATTCTGGGCGTGACAAGTTGGTATCAAAGCCACCTTGACCGTAGGATAAGCCCCTTGGTACCCTTAAGAGCCTTCTTAAAAAGATTTTAAAAATTAGATCTGTCCTCTCCTCTTTCTCTTTTAATTAGGGAGTTAACGGTACAAAAAAAATTCCCTCTTTGATTTAGCTAATTCTCTCTTCCGAAAACCAAAGTTCTTCTATTAAAAAAAGGGAAATTTTTGCAATTTCTTTACCTCTTCATTACTCAGTACTGTACTGGTTATGAATTTCTTTAAAAAAACCTTATTTCTGCTAAATCTTTTGCTCTTAATTTTGATGAAAACTTTACTATTTCTCTTTCCCTTTTATTTGAAACAAAATCCATTCTGTTAACTTAGTCAAGATCAATAGATCTTTCTTTCATACTCAATAGATGGCAAACCGAGAGCCAGTGCATCTGTTTGGAGTTGGTGGATTTGTTAAGGAATTACGAGATATGGCCTTCGCCATAGGGTACAATCCAACCCCTAAATATAGACAAGTCACTCAAAATCCCTGTGAAGAGAAGTGCCTTGTCCGCCTCATGATTTCAAGTGAGCGAGAAGGAGTCCCATCCATGATCTTCGTGGCAGGAGGAAGAAATTTTGAGCATGCATGTCAAGAGGTAGCTTTGGAAGCTATTAGAGAACTTCGTCACCGCTACGCTGCTCGTCTGAGGAACATTGCTTACCACTACTACCCGTCCAGGACCCACAACGACGAGTACAATAGTTACCAGAACCTAGGAGCAGAGAACGGTGCAACTACTCAACGACTTGTAAGGATGTTGAGTGCGATGGACAATGCTCGGGCTGATGTGGTGATCGCAGCTCATGAATGGGAGAATGAGAACCGTACCAAGATTTGTAGGCTGCAAAATCAAGTGGATCGGTTGAAGCGAGAGTTGGCCCTGGCCAAAGGAGAAGCACCTCTTGAAGGAGCCAAGATCCACACCACCGCAAGGAAGAGGGTTTGTCTTCCACCTCAGATTCAGCTAGCACCAAGAACTCGTTTACTGAACGACCAGGTTCCACTCCGGGTAGTTTCACCAATGGCTTATGCTGATGATGCATATGAGGACTCAAAGGAGTCAGAAGCTAGATCACCTTCGAAAGGGTCAGAAGACAGTGGAACTCGCACTCACTCTGAAGAGGACCGGGGTGATACTCAAGAAGATGAAGAAGAATCGGAACACAACTCGAATGCCAGAAGAAGTCCCTCGTCCTGTTGAGAAGCCCTTAGTAGCACCTTAGCGTGAGGTACCTTAGATCGTTGTGTTAGCAGTTGTGTGCTTAGGAAATGCTTGTGTGTGTGGGGTTTAGTCAGCAGTTTATGTCAGAGGGTGGTGATGTAACTGTTTAAGTTAGGAGTTGCTTGATGGTGTGATAGTAAGCTACATAAATATTAATCACTCAGTTCAGAGCAATAAAAGTGAAAGTTTAAGTAACACGAAATCCGTCCCAAGGGCTCTTTCCCTTCTTCTCGTCTTTGCTCTGCAGATGGTGAACACACGTAATGGAAACAACCGGGATGGTAATGTTGGGAACAACAATCGCGGGGGTGCACCCAACGGACTGCCGCATCAGGATGGCAATCTTACCATTGCCTAGGTCTTGGCAAACCAAACGCAACTGATGAACATGATGTTTCTGTTAGGTTATGCGGATGCTACGCTAGTCAGAAAACAAAATTTTCGACCCCATAAACCAGGAACTACTGCTAGTTATAGATCACGGGATTACCACTAGACGCACAGGTGCAGCGGAATCGACTCGATGTAGTCGTACGCGTCACAGCAGTGCCATGCAGTTGCGAGGTCGGTCGTCCGTCCGTCCGTCCGTCCGTCCCTCTCGTGCGGTTCGTCCTTGTGCTCCAGATGCAGCACCTCCGAGGTATCCACACGTACAGGGAGGAAGCGTCACGCCTCCGGACTGCTAGGTCCGTGAGGTGCAACAGGGCGCGGGCGTGGGAGCGGTGGCGGCTGCCAAATGGCGTGGATTAACCTAGCCCCATCGCCCACCCCTTGTATTTATAGGCGTCCTAATGAAGTCCCGAGTTGGAGGCCCATTAGCGACCCTAAACCTTGTCTAATTCGGGTCCAACCCAAATTAGGTTTCCAGCCCCTTAAGCGTGCGACCCTATGGGTTCACGTACGCATAGACATGGCCCGAGTACTCATACTCGACCAATAGTTGACAGCGGCCTCTAGCAAGGTGTGTCAACTCCTACGCATACGCAAAGATCATATCAGACGAACCACCACAAACCACATACTTGTTATTCCCTTGCCTCACGATATTTGGATCAACTCTTAGGTTAACACTTAACCCAAGCACGGCCATGCATTTCTTGATCTAATCATTAGAGTGATCCAGTGATATCTCTCTCACTTAGAGAGGAGCAAATTCCTTCTTGATTGTTTATGTCTCACCGCATGTTTCCCGACAAACCCGAAAACCACCTTTATAACTACCCTGTTACGGAGTAGCGTTTGATAGTCCCTGAGTAGGTCGTTTCACATCTTGAATACATACAACAATCTCAGGTCTAAGGACATAACGTACATGATGTGAATAGAGATAATTACAATTTCTCATGTTGGGTCAGTCCAGCTCCATGTCACACATGTGCCCACATTATTAGTTTGACATCTCCATGTCTATGACTTGTGAAACATAGTCATCAACTAATACATGTGCTGATCTAATATTCATGTGTGTCCTCACACAAACTCTGATCAGGGACAACTTTAAAATAACCATACAAGTAAAAGAGTTTCACGAACAATTCACATAATTGCCAATCAATACAAGTTGTCTTTAATGGATATTCAATGAACCCATAATATATCATGGATACAATCACAATATCATCATCTCTATGATTACCTCTAGGGCATATTCCCAACAGTTTCAACATATGCAAAACCAGCAGAATCAAGCACAACAGCAGGCGCCTCCTCCTCCACCGCAGAACAAGCTCGCAGAGTTTTTGCAAGTGAGGCCTCCTACTTTCTCTAGAATAACTAATCCCATGGAAGCTGGGGATTGGTTGCATGCTGTTGAGAAGAAACTAGACCTTCTACAATGCACAGACCAAGAGAAGGTCTCTTTCGCTTCACACCAGCTACATGGCCCCGCGTCGGAATGGTGGGATCATTTCAGAGCTAACCGGGCTGATGGGCAGCTGATCACTTGGGCTAAGTTTGCCGCTGCTTTTAAGAAGACGCATATCCCAGCTGGAGTAGTGGCACTAAAGAAGCGTGAGTTTCGGGCGCTAAAGCAAGAGAACCTGTCATAGCCCTAGATTTAATTTCAGGTAATTAGTGTTATGCCCTACTATCATTAGAGTGCACAATTTAAATTTTTGCATTGTCACTTCTTGCAAGATAAGTTTGCAATATTTTTAAAACCCTCAATAATTAAACCCTAAATCAGCAAAAACGAAACACTACTAAAAAGTGTATCAAATTGAACAGAAGTGTATATGGGAGATAATTTATACAAATATTAGTTTATTTATCATGAATTAATATATTTTTTTCCAGAATTTAATTCATTAGTTTGGACCCATTAAATATTCCAACAAATTTCAGCCAGGGTCCTTTTCTTTGACATATGCATTTGTATAGTCTAAGGATTTTCTAAAAATGATTGGTTAAACATAAAATCATGGAAAATTTCCTGTAAATACTATCCCACATAATTAATCCACTGTAAATTTTACATGATTTTATCACTTCAGTAAGTACTCCAATAAAATCCCTCAAATCAGCTAGACTAGGGAGTTAGCTAAAAATGAATAGGTATAATTCTAAAATTCACCAAATGAAAATGAAGACTAATTAGACAGAGCCCTTTTGCCAAAGTGTGTGCCAACATGAACCCTACCACCAGGAATTTTGGTTTAATTTATCTCCTAAAGGAACGACATAAAATGACAAGAGTAAAGCCCTAGGGACATAAACTACACTGCAGAAAAACTGGATCAATAACCCTACTTTGCAAATTCTCCAGAGATTAACCAGACCACTTCTAACTACGAAATTTGGTCAGTAGGTTAAACACATCTTTCCTGTAACTTCAATAATTTTTTCAAAATTTGTAACACTTGAGAACCTGATAAAACAATAATATAAAAGCTGCATGTTGGACAGTTAATAGGACTTAGTCTCTAGAGAATTCTCCTCTCTATTTCACTTCCAAGTGGGACCCACAAGACCCTGGCCCACCTGTAAGCCTCTGCAAGTCTTGGGACAGTGTGTTGCACCAAGGTTTCTACCCACACTCCTCTCTTCTTCCTAGGTTTCCACTACTTGGACCCACTAAACATAGTCACAACCTAGCTAAATGTGTGTAAAACAATGCCTCCTTACAAGTGGGACCCACCCTAGGCACTGTAGAACCGGAGCAACTCAGCACTGCATGTCAAACGTGTCAGCACCTCCTCCTTCTTCCTCCCTCAGTATGCAGAGCACCCTGGACAGCTTAGCACTTGGAGACCTCGGCCATTTCGCCTCAAACTTCACCATCAGTACCTCTCTCCCTTCCTCTCCATGTTCCCACCGAGAAAACCAAGAAAATCTCCAAGGATCACCGGTGGCAAACTCACCTTTCTCACTGCCGAGGGTGTTCGATTGAGCCCGAGCTAGCTCCGGTGAGCTCCATCCTTTCTCGACTCCAGGAACGTGATCTACATGTATTAACCATTCCATTTTTGTACTCGGCGGCCCTAGATTCGCAGGTCGAAGTTGCTGTGCCGCCGCCGTCCCTGCTCTCTGCACTGCAGAACTGCCGCCGCCCGGGTTGTTGCCGTTCCAGCAAGCTTCGGCGATCCCATCCCGAACCACCTCGCCGACAGCATCGCCTTGGTCCTAGAAGACTCTGGCCTCAACCAATCGAACCACAGCGCCGTGTACCAGGAGATCGACGCCGTCTTCTTTCCCTCCGGTCAAGTCACCGCCGCCATTGATTCGTCCTCTACGGTTAGCCTCCATTCGATTCCTCGCATAGACACCATCTCTAAGAGATCTCTAACCTATTCGGCACCTCAGCTTTGTCGCAGTACCCTAGGAGAAGGCCGACGACGTGGTCCCGAAGGATTTCGCCGCCGCCAGACTGTGTTCGCCGTCGCCGTTGCTGTTCCAGCTTCGCTAGGACCAATGTAACCCTCGGTGAGCTCTCTGGTACCCCTTAGACACATAAGCATGCTTTGGTTTGGCCAGAAAATGACCGTAGCTCGATTCGCCTCATCGACCCAAAAAGCCTCTCCGCCTGCGCCGCCGCTGCGCCTAGCTCTGGCCACCGTCGGCCACAAGACCACCACCGACAGCTTCGCCTTGGTCTCCTCTGTCTTTCTTCTGTTGGCCGCCACCCGAGCCAAGCCGCCGTTCGCCGTCACCGTAGCCGAGAAGCTCGCCGCCCCCAGCCTGCCTGTGCCTCCTCTGCTCTGTCTCACTGTCGTGTGGGCCAGGCTGAGGAAATAAGAAAAGAAAAAAAAGATGAACTGATTTATTTTCTAACAGAAAAATGGCCAACCTTTGAAAATCCATAACTATTTCATTTTAACTCCTTTTTGAGTGAAACCAATTTTATTAGTTTCGTAAATTGTAAACTTTAATACTGTGAAATAAAATAGGACAACTTCTGTACAGAAAATATCTATAAAATAATATGAAGCAAAAGTAACTTATTTTGTGCCTAGGAACTTGGAATATTTCTAGGAAATCCTTTATAACCCCTTTTGAGGTAAACCAAATTTCTATGGATTCATAAAAATGTTCCCTTTAATGTTGTAAAATAAAAAGTGAGAACTTTTGTGTACGATTTTTCTCTAAAGATGGAAATATCTATTATATACCTCTTTATAACCTAGAAGTTTAAAAATATCTAGAAAATTCATCCTAACTGCTAAAAATATGAAACCACTTTTGTTTAACTCAGAAAATTGTAACCTTTGCTGTGGATAAATTTTTTTTTGACAAAACTACCACCCAAAATAGACCTAAGTAATTTCTAACCCTTCTTTTTGACAAACTTGAGAAATTCATATCTAAATATTTTTAAATCAAATTTCAGTGAACCAAACTTTGTTAGAACCAATAGGTTATGCTCTTTAATATAAAAATACATGCCTTCTTGAGATCTTAATAGAAAATGTCAGTCAAATATAATAAGTTAAGGTTACAATATAAATAACTACAAAACTGCCATTTTCAGCCTTTTATCTTGTTGTTTTTGTAACTCATAAACCGTAAAAGATTTTGAAATGATTCTTTCACTAAAATTCACTTTAAAATGTTAAATACCTACTGTATTTATCTCAGAATTAATTGATAATTTTGCATAGACATCTTTAATTGATTCTTATTTGCATATTCGCCTTTTATCGGTAGATTCAGACAATTCGGAGTATGAGGAGCAAGAACCAGAAGTTGAGTGTGAACCATCGCAGCAGCAAGGCAAGCATCTAAGCATATTGAACCTATGTCTTCAATAAATTGATTTGTTTGTGAAAACAATATCTATATGCATGTTGTAGTCCATTTAAAATGGGAAAAACGGGTAGAGTCAATATTGCCCAATTGTATGCATTTCCATTTCTTGATTGTTGATTCCATGTTGTTACTTTGTCACCCCTGGGTAAGGACTTTGGGATACTTTTATTTTATCGAATGCTTAGCCATGCTTAGTTCTAGACTTAAAAAAATCCGATAGATGGAGCTATTGGTTCAAAACTAGTTTAATACGAATGGATGGGTTAAAATCTGAAAAGAATAACTTCTGATTTATAATTGAGAATATGTTTGACTTGGACGGATGATAGGGTGATGACGGGATGGTGTTTCCCCGATGCATGTAGCTCCGTCTGGGTCGTTAAGGACCGAACATGTTGACATCTATTCAAGCACCCTACGTACTTCCACACGTCAGGAATGGGATGGCTTAACTTAGTAGTGTAGAATCATTATCATGATTAATATTTTGTGATGAACAAATTGGCTTTGCAAATGATTTTACAATGAAATTTGGTTTAAAAATATATGTAGATGTTGGTGTGAGTGTGTGTGACTAATGCGAGTCAGGTTGCGATATCTGTGCCCAGAAACGGTTGTTTTGTCTATTTGTGTGCAGGTGACTTGAGGTCTAACCTTGGTCAATGGTGAGGACCAGGATTACGCTCAGGGAGGAGCCGAGGTCTAGCACGGTCAGAATGCCATGTGACAAGGTTGGACTAAAGTCAGTTTATCTTGTAGTCAACATCAGTCAACAGTGGGATCGGGACAAAACTCAGAGAGGAGTCGAGGTCCAGAATGGTCAAGGATACCGGGTGACGAGGTTGGACACAAGGTGGCACACGGTGGCTGGACACCGTGTGGGAGGTATTCGTAACGGGCTTCACAAGTCGTGTGTGCAAGCGCTGAAAAAATCACGGAGAAATTCGGAGAAAAGAAAATAGGAGAGAGACTGCTACAGTACTCGGTTATTGCTATAGTGATTTCTGCGCGTGAGGGAGTCTGAGTTGGCTACGGAAAGGAGAATTTAATTTGGTAAATTGTAATTAGATTTGGTAATAGAAGGTTTGAGTCCTAGTGGAACTAGGAGTTCTACTCCTACTTTGTGTAGGATGTTTGAGGTATAAATAGATGAGGGGTTGAGGCCCTGGTGGAATAACGTTTGGAAGAGAGAAAAGTTAGGGTTTAGTTTTGAGAGAGGAGAGTGCTTTGTATGCACTTTGTAAACACATCTTGATGCAATAAAGTTAATCTACTTTAAAGAGCATCTTTGGTGTGTATCCTTCTGAATTCCAATGGTTCATCCAACAAGAGCGCGGCGGCGAAGCGGCAGTTGTATCGTTGGATATACGGCGGTCAGACCGGCGCAACAGAGACGGTCTGACCGGTGCACTCCATCCAGGTTTGAGGGTTTCTTTTATTCCGCAAAAGATTTTGGTTTTTGGTGTTCCTACCATTCACCCCCCCTCTGGTAGGCTTGGTTCTTGTGTTCGATCCTACAAGTAGCACGGGAGGCTGTGGCCATCTACACCCGTCCGTCAGTCGTAAGGATGGGCTTTCCTTTGGAGGGCCTCGTGCGCGCCTGGTTTTGGCCAGAGGTGCCTCCCGCGACGGTGAGCCCGCGTTAGTCACCGTGTGTGTGTGGCTAAGTCGTCGGGGGCCCAGACGTGGTTTAGGTGGTTGGAGCTAAGTGTGGGAAAGGTTTTGTTGTGACCTCTAGTCCGCACTCAATGTGTAGAGTGTGGGTACTGACGGGTACGGATCAAACTAGAGCATAGCCGTTTGGCTTCTATCACATCGTTTGGGTAAAGATGTATACCTCTGATCAGAGTATGAACTATTCGAATAGTCGTGTCCACGGTTACAGGACGACCGCTTGATGTGTTAGTCAGTCTATGTTAGCATCCAACTTGGGAAATGTGGTTATGGGATTATGTGGTCATATCATGACTTAGGATAGTCATGGATGGATGGGTTTATATAAGAGGCTTTGATGTTAAATATGACTTGGTTTTAGTCATGAAAGGTGGTATGCTTGTGTAGCATATTTATTTGGGCAATGGTGGCCCATTGTTGATGTTAGAGCATGGGATTGTGCTCATTTTCACCTCTTTTTCAGAACATATTACTTGCTGTCATAAAATTTCAGATTGCTATTCTTTCACAAATGCTTATAGTTTCAAGTTATTATTTTGCTCAATAAACTTAGCTTTATGCAAAACCAGATCAACATAGCCATATTCCTTGATGTAGAGACCAGCATTACTCCTTTGTACTATTAATATTGTGTAAGTCTAGTTGAGTACCATTCGTACTCATGCTGCATATTTTTCAGGTAAGGAAGATGACGATGTTGGTGTGATCTACTGTTATCCCGCCGAGGGTGGCGAGGGTAATGTGTAGTTGGAGTTAAACTCTACCCCAGTTGGTTGCCTTGTGGGGTTTGGTATGGCACCACTGGTTTTATCCTTTATGTTTACATTTCCGCTGCTATCTTTTGTGCTACTCTGTGATGAGCTAGGGTGTGTGAACCCTCTATGTAATATATATAACCCTGCTGCTCTTTTATCCATATTCTAGAGTACTTGTGATGTTTATCAATTACTAAGATGAACGTGTGGGACTAGAGCTTTCCTAGGCTAGTCACACATTAGTAAGAATTTAGAAATGATGAGATGCATGGATATTGATTCAACTGTAGACCATGTCCCCAAAAGTGTGTATCATGTTTGGTCGCCACCTTCGTGTGGTTTGACGGGCACACTTCCCCGTTTCGGACTGGTGAATCAACTCTCCAAATATCTCCTTATTTCTGAATTCGGCGCTTTGGATTTGTATTATGAATGGGTAAATATTATGGAAAGGCTGCGATGAGGATGAATGGTTACTGCGCTTATTTGGTTTTGATTCGAGATCCCATCCATCTAGATATTTCGCGTTGTCATAGTAATTACTCTCCATAATGCACTTCCGGGGTGTCCACAGAACCGGTCAGTGACCGAGTTTCTTTATGAGTTCAACTGTCTTGCCCGCTATGTGTTGGAGGATGTTAGCACTGATGCCAACCGACAAGAGAAGTTTCTAGATGGATTGAATGATGAACTCTCAGTTTACCTACTCTCTGGTGACTACTCAGATTACCAGAAACTGGTGGACAAAGCCATTCGCCAGGAAGACAAACACAACCGAATGGAGCAAAGGAAGCGTAGGATGGCAAGCTTTCGGGCACAGCAATCCCCTAGTCAGAGGCCATGTGTTGAGGGACCATCCCAAACCCAGCAAGGTGGATCTTCATCGGCACCTCGCCTGCAGCGCCAGTTCTACACCAACACTACTGGCGGCAACGGTGGAGCAACCAACCTCCCCCTCGGCCAGTCATGGCCCCAGCAACCAACCAGCCCATCAAGAAGGAAGTTGGAGGAAAGCCACTGACCTGCTACAATTATAGTGATCTAGGACATTACTCTTCTCAGTGTTCAAAGCCTAAGCGCCTCAAGTCAACCACATCGGGGCAACCTTCTGGCAACGGGATCAAGGCCAGAGTGAACCACGTCGCTACAGACGAGGCTCAAACTGCCCCGGATGTCATCCTAGGTACGTTCCCTGTTAATTCGATTATTGCAATAGTTTTGTTTGATTTGGGTGCTACACATTCTTTTATGTTGAAGAATTTTGCAAGAAAACATGGGTTCCAGATGGGGAAATTGGATAAGTCTATCATGGTTAACACACCGGGAAATCAAATGCATACCACCCAGTTTAGCCCCTCTGTGACCTTAGAAATTCAGGGTATCCCTTTCCTGGCCGATTTGATTCTAATCAAATCAGAAGAGATAGATGTCATCCTAGGGATGGATTGGTTAACTCGGCACAAGGGAATTATTGATTGTGCCACTAGGACAGTGACCCTAGCCCCTGCCTTTGTGAGAAAAGTGATTTTCCGTGCTCCCTCCACCTCATCTTCTCCGATATCACTAAACCAGGCAGCCATCGCAGAGATCCCTGTGGTACAAGATTATCCTGATGTCTTTTCTGATAATCTACCTGGAATGCCACCTAAGAGAGATATTGAGTTCAGAATAGACCTAGCCTCAGGCATCGCCCCTATCCACAAGAGACCGTATAGGATGGGAGCTATTGAGTTGGCGGAAGTGAACAAGTAAGTTGAAGATTTACTTGCTAAGGGCTACATCAGACCTAGCACGTCGCCTTGAGGAGCGCCAGTCATTTTTGTGGAAAAGAAAGATGGGACTCAACGGATGTGTGTTGATTATCATGCACTCAATGAAGTCACTATCAAGAATAAGTACCCACTACCTCGGATTGATGATCTGTTTGATCAATTAGAAGGAGCCACACTATTCTCCAAGATAGATCTTTGCTCGGGTTATCATCCGTTAAGGATTCGGGAGGAAGATATTCCCAAAACTGCTTTTACCACTCGGTACGGGTTATATGAGTGCACAGTTATGTCCTTTGGGTTGAATAACGCCCTTGCATTCTTCATGAACTTGATGAATAAAGTGTTCACAAAATACTTGGATAAGTTTGTGGTGGTTTTCATTGATGATATCCTTGTTTATTCCAAGACTAAGGGAGAACATGAGCAGCACCTTCGTATTGTTTTGGAGACCCTTCGGCGACATCAGTTGTATGCCAAGTTTAGTAAGTGTGAGTTTTGGCTTCCGGAAGTGAAGTTTCTCGGACATGTCGTCACTGCTGGAGGAATTGCGATAGACCCAACCAATGTGGAGTCAGTAACCAAATGGAAGTAGCCGCAATCGGTTTCGGAGATTCGAAGTTTCATAGGATTGGTGGGATATTACTGTCGATTCATAGAGAATTTTTCCAAAATTGCAAAGCCTATGACCCATTTACTCCAGAAGAATGTGAATTTTTCAAGGACACCAGAGTGTGAACAGAGTTTCCAAGAGTTGAAGAAGAAACTTGTAACCGCATCTGTGTTGATCATGTCGGATCCCAAGAAAGGATTCCAAGTTTACTGTGATGCCTCTTGGCAAGGTTTGGGATGTATGCTAATGCAAGAAGGGAAGGTTGTGGCCTATGCCTCATGGCAGTTACGACCTCATGAGAATAATTATCCTACTCATGACTTGGAATTGGCAGCTGTAGTGCATGCCCTAAAGATTTGGAGACACTATCTATCGGCGAAACGGGACTGGGGGTCCCCACAGTCGCCGGGGACGCGTGGGTCTTTGGCCACGTCAGTTCCCCGGGGCCACAATCTGCACAAGCGACAGCCAGCTACGGTCGTCGTCCCGCTGAGCGCCCGGGGCCCGAGAACCGCCCGGATCTAGGCGGCATAGGCCTCGCCCCCGGGGGGCCATCTCGCCATCGACCCCGGGCTCGTCCCCGGGGCGCCCTCTCCATCACCCCCGGGCCCGTCCCCGGGGCGCCATCCTCGGCCCCGGGCCTCGCCCCTGGGGCGCCATCTCGCCATCGGCCCCGGGCTCGTCCCCGGGGCACCATCTCCATCGGCCCCGGGGCGCCATCTCCATCGGCCCCGGGCCTCGCCCCGGGGCGCCATCATATCGCCCCGGGTGTCGATCGCCCGGTCCCGGGTGCTGATGCCCGGTCCCGAGGCTGATTGCCAACTGCCCGGGTGCCGATCCCCTCGGTCCCGGGCGCCGATTGCCCCGGTCCCGGTGCCGACTGACTCGGCCCCGGGTGCCGATCGCCTCGGCCCCGGGGGCCAATTGTCTCAAAGAACTCCGCGGACCAACTTGCCAACTACTCTGCCACACGTGGGCGTCTACTGATGGCCCCCTGTGGACGCATGCCTGCGCAATGGACACATGCCTGTGTAGTCAGAAACCTTTTGACTTCGGCGGCAACGACGTGCGCCGTCACGTCCTTACGACTTGGCCGCCTGCAGCAGACCTACTCCAGCATGGGCACAGCAGGCGGGCGTGAGCGACTGGACGTTCCTCCAACTCCGGCGTGGGCGTCACAGGCGGACGTGTGCACAGGAGAACTCACCGGAAAATCTTTCTCTCCGTGTACTGGCACTGTGGACTCCCCTGATTCTATAAAGGAGGATCTGAGCCGACGAGGAAGGGGGGGCAAGCTTCAGCATTAGCAACCGCCGAGGACTCTCTGGCTCTCGCTCTCTAGCTCACTCTCTAGCCACTGATCTTCTTCCTCAGCCGGCGAGTGGGCTGGGTTCACCTTGTAACAGACATATCATATTCACCTCCACATAGCATACACACAGGAGTAGGGTATTACGCTTCCGAGTGGCCCGAACCTGTATAAATCCTCCTGTCTCCTTTGTGTGCCGATCCATTCTTCCAACCATCCACCGATCATCGACCCACTAGACGCCGCTTTCGCCTGAGAACAACTCCCCTGGCCGAATCTCAAAGGGGGGTCTCCGGACATCCTGCAGTCGAGGTTTCATCCTCCGACAGCTAGCGTGCCAGGTAGGGGGAGTTTCCTTTTTAGGTGTCACGCCGGAGTCTCCCACACCGGCGCACTCCATGGCAGGAGACCACCATCATCGTCGAGACTACGGCGAGGGGTCCGGCGGCTACACCCCGCCGGGCAATGTGGCCCCCGACAGGGGCCCTAGAGAGAGTGGCGAGCTCTCACGTTCCGCGTCACGGCGGAATGGGAGGAAGCGCCAGAAGGCCAGGAAGGCCGCCGAGGACTTCGCCTTGGCAGCTACGGGCGACCCCTGGAGCCATGTTGCCCGCGGAGGCGATGACGGCGGCAAGCGGCAGAAGGCCGCACGTGCGCCGCCGCCGCCGGCGACGGCCCGGAAGTGGTGCCCTCTCCACCAGATGGGCTGGCACGACCTCTCGGAGTGTCGCGCCATCCAGGGCTCAGCCGAGTGTCTCAACCCGGCGGTAGCCTGGGGGTGGTGCGCCTACCACGCTACGGATCGGCACGACATCACGGAGTGCCGCGCCGTCCAGGGCATGGCCGAGCGTCTCAAGCCGGCAGTAGCCCGGGGGTGGTGTGCCTTCCACGACACGGACCGGCACGACATCACGGAGTGCCGAGCCGTCCAGGGCTTGGCCGAGCGTCTCGAGCCGGCCATAGCCCGGGGGTGGTGCGCCGTCCATGAGACGGACTTGCACGACCTCTCGGAGTGCTGCGCCGTCCAGAAGTTGGCCATGCGTGTCTGGAAGTTCCACCAGGAGCGGCAGCAGGCCAAGCCCGATCAACGAGGTTTGGACGGTCCGATCCCTTGACGGACGGTCCGACCGTCGGGATTCGGACGGTCCGGTCCCTATGTGGACGGTCCGATCGTCGGAATCCGGACGGTCCGGTCCCCAGGCGGACGGTCCGAATCTTGCCCCTGACCGGGTGCAGCAATAGAAGGCACGACCACCCGGACAACACCGCCCTGGCGAGAGCGAGTCCGGGGAAGTCGCGCCGATTCATACTATGCCTTAGTCCGGGGCCCCCGGATCCTGAGCGCATATCCAGACCATCTGAGCAGGGCCAAGGGTCCCGGGACAATGTCCCGGGGTCCACGGCCGTGCCCGACTCTGGGGAGCCGGAACCCAGGCCGCCTCGCCAAGGCGAGCGTGAGTCTTGGACACGGCACCCGGAACATCCAAGCCTAGGCCTCCGGATCCCGGCATATATCAAACCACATTCTAGCCGGGGCCCCCGGGCCCCCCGGGTCTATATGTACCCCTGGCCGCAGAGTGGTCGCTCCCTTTCGGCGGAGTTGAGCCCGGGCTACCGGCCCCCGTCGGGCCGAGATCAGGAAGCGCGTAACAAATGCAGGTGTACTTCGTCGGCGAGGTACTCTGCAATGCTACACCGCGTCGAATCGTCACCAACAATGGCGCGCAGTTTCACGAGCGAGCTCATCTGCGAGTACCGCTCTGACATCGGCATCAGGCTTTGCTTCGCTTCCCCCGACCACCCTACGAGCAATGGGCAGGCTGGGCGGGCGAATACGGAGATCCTGCAGCCTCAGGACAAGATCCTACAGCGACCTCAGAAGGCATGGCGTCAAGTGGAGCGACGAAGCTCCCGGCCGTCCTGAGGGCAGATCGTGCCATTCCAAGCCGGGCGACCGGGGAGACCCCATCCCTTCCCGGTGTACGGGGCCGAAGCCGTTCAGCCGTCAGAGCTCACCTTCGGCTCTCCCCGGATACAGCGCTACATCGGTGACATCAACCACGACAACACGCAGCTCGGCAGCCTCGACTTCCTCGAGGAACGAAGACGGCGTGCCCTGCTCTGCGTCGCTCGTTACCAGCAAGGCCTCAAGCACTATCTTTGGCGTAAGGTTCGGGCCCGATCACTTCAGGTTGGGGTTAGAATCTCCGCCGTGTCCTCGCACGGGTCGGAATGAAATAAACCTTCCCCCCGTGGGAAGGCCCCTTCCCGGTGATCGAAGTTTCCCGACCGGGCTCGGTAAGCCTGGGAGCATCTTCACAAATTTCATCTATAAATACATCCTGTAAGTTCCGGTGTGCCCGGGCCAGCGCCGGATTTCTCAAAATCTCGGCGCTGGCCGGGGCCCCCATGTGTATACGCTTTCATATAAACAGCATTTGAATATCTTTCCCGGTGTCATCCCTTTCGTCTGTTTCCATGTGTTGCGCTCGTGGCTGTCTCATCCCTTGGGGGCATAATCGGGCCACGCCCGTGCGACGGTTGGGGTTCGTGCATTATCATCAGTCCCCTACCGACGAGTAATTGTATCCCGACGTGCTAGGTCCAGGGCGTTGTCAAGCTCGCGGGGACCTAAGAGCGCCCTCCGAGAGGCGCCCCGGGTCCCGACGGCTCCGGCGCCTTGCCTGGCTAGCTTCGGGGTTGGTTCTTTCCGGAGGTAGGGGGTGAAATGGTTATGCGTGATCTTTTCCTCCGCACGGTCGCGACTCCGAGGACGCCATCGGGAGATGATCGACGCCATGATTCGTAGCATGGAGTGGGCAAGGGAACGAGCCAAATGCTCTCACAAATCTCTATGCGCAGATTAGGCCTTCCCTACGCAGGCTTAAGTAGGGTACCCGGATCAGCAACCCGAAAACATGCCCCGGGACCAGGACGGTGCTCGGGGCCCATCCTAGATGCATGTCCGGCACCTCCTCGGCCACCGCCGAGGCGCCGGATGCTCCGTCGCCTGGAGACCCCGTCTCCGGTCAAGCTTGTTCCCGCGGCCTCGCGGCGCTCCCAGGGCCAATGGCGCCCGGGGGCACGGAGGGCCCCCGGACCCGGAAGACGGTAGGGGTCGCGCCTACGGACCCAATCGTCCCGCCAGACTCGTCCTCGGGCCCCTCGCAGCTATCGAGGATTGAGCTCCCGGGGAAGGTGGCTGCTTCAGGCCCCGGGAAGGGGACCTGGGCGCGACGGCGCTTCACGGCGAGTCGGTCCGATATTCGACGTTCCCGGGGGCGAGCAACGCTCCCGGCACCGGGACTGTGCTCGCGGTGCCACGACGCCCTTCGCAATGTCCAAATATGTTACCTTATCCACCTTTACATATTGCTCAATCTGTATTCTTGCCCCGTTGAATGGACAGCCTAGGTTCCCGGGGCAGGCTACGGTGCCCGACCTGGCCAGCTCCTCCCCGGCCGCCGCCAAGGCGCCGAGTGCTTCGCTGCCTGGCGACCCCGTGCCCGGTGAGTCAAGAGCCAGTTCTCACGGCCTCGCTGTGCTCCCTGGGCCAACAGCGCCCGGGGGCCCGGAGGGCCCCCGGATCAGGAAGATGGAAGGGGCCTACGGACTTCGTCGCTCCACAAACCTCACACCCGGACTGCTCGCGCCCCCGGGGACCGAGCTCCCGGGGCATTCAACCGTCGCGTTCGTTGCCCTTGGGGACTGAGCTCCCGGGGCAGGCGGCTGCACCAGGGCCCGGACAGGGGCCTCAGGCGCAACGGCTGCTCGCAGCTGCTGGATCTCGCTGTCGGATGACGCCCGGTATTCGGCGTTCCCGGACACGAGGCCCCGAACACCAGCAACCTCCGAACAACACAATAAACCAAGGTATGAAAATATAAACATGATCATATACATATGCAAATATCTGTCTCTGTACAAGACAGGCAGACCGGAGCGGAAGCATGAGCGAGGCCCAGAGATGTCGCCGCGCGGGGGGAGGTCACCGGTGTACTTCGTACCGGACCCTAGGCGGCGTCGGAAGGGGAGCGCTCGGGGGCATGGAGGGCCCCTAGGCCCCGGAGGCGGCTGCGGATGGTGCCAGAAGGAAACCGGCGTCTTCCCCGGACTCTTCGTCGACCAACGGCCCCACCAGGTGCTCGCGCCCGGAGACGCCGTCGCACGGGGAGAGGTCGCTAGCCTCCTTCGGACCGGGCCCCGGGCGGCGTCAGAAGGGGACCGGCGTCTTCCTAGGATTCTTCATCCGGCATCGGCTCCACAAGGTGCTCGCCGCGGTCGAGGAACCCTGCCACCGGGGCAGCGGTCTTGGCCACGGCCTACCGCGCCTCCTTGCGAACCACCGCGACTTCCTCGCGCGCGGCGAACTCACACCCCCGAGACGCGAGCCCGGCCTCTTGGGCTCGGACACTTTCCTCTTGGGAGAGTGTTTCCTTCTCCCGCTCCTCCATCTTGGACCAGGCGCGGGAGGCCTCGTCGGCGGCAGAATTCGGTGGCGGCCTCCGATAGGACGACGCACCTCTCTGCTGCCGTGGTCTCCGGCCAGCGGGTCGCCACGAAGATCTCGGTGGCAGGCCCGAGGACATTCCCGGTCCTCGGGGTCCAGCCTCGGCTCTTGGTTCCGGGAGCCACCTTCCCGGACACCGGGTCCCGGGGACCATCCCATGCCCGGACCCCGGCGCCTGGTCCCGGACACACAAAGGGTACGACTTCCCGGACTTCATCAGACGCGATGGCAAGTCCGGGTGGTTCGTCCCGACTCAGTCCGGGGCCTCCGGGTCCCGGACACATATAGGGTATGATAATCCGGACCATGCCGCCCTGTCGAGCACGAGTCCGGGCAGGCCGCTCCCGGTCGATAAGTTCCCGGTTGAACGGCTGCTCCCTGTTGATCCGTTCCCGGTTGATCGGCCGCTCCCAGTTGATGGTCTTCTCCCGGTCTCGAGAGTTCGCTCACTCCCGGTTGATCGGCCGCTCCCGGTTGATTAGTTCCCGGTTGATCGGCTGCTCCCGGTTGACCGACCGCTCCCGATAGAACGGCACCTCCAGGTTGATCCGTTCCCGGTTGATCAGCCGCTCCCGGTTGATTAGTTCCCGGTTGATCGGCCGCTCCCGGTTGATCCGTTCCCGGTTGATCGGCTGCTCCCGGTTGATGGTCTTCTCTCGGTCTCGAGAGTTCGCTCGCTCCCGGTTGATCGGCCACTCTTGGTTGATTAGTTCCCGGTTGATCGGCTGCTCCCGGTTGACCGACCGCTCCCGATAGATCGGCACCTCCCGGTTGATCCGTTCCCGGTTGATCGGCTGTTCCCGGTGGAGGATCTTCTCCCGGTGTCGAGAGCTCGCTCCCTCCTGAGGAAGCTGAGCCCGAGCACGGCCCCTGACAGGCCAGGACCAGAGAGCATATAACAGAGGCAGGAATACTTCTTCAGCGAGGCGCCGCTCCTCGCTCATAACCAGCATCGCCTCGGCAAGGGCAGGTCCGGAGAAGTCGTCCCGTTATGGTCCATATCCTTACCCGGGCCCCCGTGCCCGGGCACGTATCGACCACGTCAAATCACATTTCAGTCCGGGGCCCTGGGTCCCGGGCACATATTTGAGCCGAGGCACGGATTCCCGAATCCACGCCCCGGGCCCGACACCGAGGTTCCGAACCAGGGCGGCCTCGCCAAGGCGAGTGCAAGTCTAGGAACGCGACACCCGAAATAGGGCGCGATAGCCCGGACAGCACCGCCCCGGCGAGAATGCGTCCGGAAGGTCGTCTCACATCCCATATTCAAGCCCGGGCCCCCGGAACCCAGCTTATATCAAAACCATATTCCAGTCCGAGGCCCCCGGGTCCCGAACACATATCCTCCGCATGACAGCTGGGGCTCCCGGGTCCGGAGCACATGCCTCTCCCCAGTCTCGAGGCTCGCGAGGGAAGCGAGTCCGAGCTCCATCCCTAGACACCTCAAGCATCTTCACAAATCTATCTGTATAAACATCCTGTAAGTTGCGGTGAGCCCGGGCCAGCGCCGGATTTCTCCAAAATCTCAGCGCTGGCCGAGGCCCTAGGTATATACACTTTACATAAGCAGCGTTTTTAATATCCTTCCCGGTCTCGTTCCTCTCGTCTTTTTCCGTGTGTTGCATTCGTGGCGGTCTCACCCCCTGGGGGTACCATCGGGCCGCGCCAGTACGGCGGCTGGATTATGCGCAAAACCCAGCCGCCATACGGGCGCGACCACGAGAACGCCTTCGGGAGGTGGTTGACGCCACGGCTCGTAGCATGGGGTGGACAAAGGGACGAACTGAACGCTCTCACAGTTTATCATGTGCAGATTACACTAATTCCCAGCAGCCTTGCTGCGCACTCGGGGACATGGAGGGCCCCCGGGCCCGGCAGACAGCCGCGGGCGAAGTCAGAAGGGAGCTGCCGCCTTCATCGGCCTCTTCATCGGACATCGGCTCCACGAGGTGCCCGCCGCGATCAAGGAACCCTGTCTCCGTCGCAGCGGTCTCGGCCACGGCTTCTGACGCCTCCTCGTGACCCAGCACGGCTTCCTCAACACTTCACTCCAAACTTCCAACCCGGGTCCCTAGATCCCGGGTACATATCTGCCGCATTACAGCCGGGGCCTCCGGGTCCCGGCCCACATTTGTTTCCAGCGAACCAAGCTCCACCAGCTCAAGATGAACCAGGCGGACCCAGCGTCCCCTCGTTTCTTCAAAGACGTGGCCATGTTCCTGCCCAGAGCGGTTCCGGCTGAGCAACAGGGCCAGGGGCCACTGTCGGCGAAACGGGACTGGGGGTCCCCACAGTCGCCGGGGACGCGTGGGTCTTCGGCCACGTCAGTTCCCCGGGGCCACAATCTGCACAAGCGACGGCCAGCTACGGTCGTCGTCCCGTTGAGCGCCCGGGGCCCGAGCACCGCCCGGATCTAGGCGGCATAGGCCTCGCCCCCGGGGGCCATCTCGCCATCGACCCCGGGCTCGTCCCCGGGGCGCCCTCTCCATCGCCCCCGGGCCCGTCCCCGCGGCGCCATCCGAGGCCCCGGGCCTCGCCCCCGGGGCGCCATCTCGCCATTGGCCCCAGGCTCGTCCTCGGGGCACCATCTCCATCGGCCCCGGACCCAAGTGCCGATACCCCGGCCCCGGGTGTCGATCCCCCGGTCCTGGGTGCCGATGCCCGGCCCCGAGGCTGATTGCCGACTGCCCGGGTGCCGATCCCCTCGGTCCCGGGCGCCGATTGCCCCGGTCCCGGTGCCGACTGACTCGGCCCCTGGTGCCGATCACCTCGGCCCCGGGGGCCAATTGTCTCGAAGAACTCCGCGGACCAACTTGCCAACTACTTTGCCACGCGTGGGCGTCTCCTGATGGCCCCCTGTGGACGCATGCCTGCGCAATGGACACATGCCTGTGCAGTCAGAAACCTTTTGACTTCGGCGGCAACGACGTGCACCGTCACGTCCTTACGACTTGGCCACCTGCAGCAGACCTACTCCAGCATAGGCACAGCAGGCGGGCGTGAGCGACTGGACGTTCCTCCAACTCCGGCGTGGGCGTCGCAGGCGGACGTGTGGACAGGAGAACTCACCGGAAAATCTCTCCCTCCGTGTACTGGCACCGTGGACTCCCCTGATTCTATAAAGGAGGATCCGAGCCGACGAGGAAGGGGGGGCAAGCTTCAGCATTAGCAACCGCCGAGGACTCTCTGGCTCTCGCTCTCTAGCTCACTCTCTAGCCACTGATCTTCTTCCTCAGCCGGCGAGTGGGCTGGGTTCACCTTGTAACAGACATATCATATTCACCTCCACATAGCATACACACAGGAGTAGGGTATTACGCTTCCGAGCGGCCCGAACCTGTATAAATCCTCCTGTCTCCTTTGTGTGCCGATCCATTCTTCCAACCATCCACCGATCATCGACCCACTAGACGCCGCTTTCGCCTGAGAACAACTCCCCTGGCCGAATCTCAAAGGGGGGTCTCCGGACTTCCCGCAGTCGAGGTTTCATCCTCCGACACTATCTCATCGGCAATCGCAATGAAGTGTATACAGACCACAAAAGTTTAAAGTATATTTTTACTTAGCCAGATCTGAACCTTAGACAACGAAGATGGTTAGAGCTGATCAAGGACTATGACATCGAGATCCATTATCATCGAGGGAAAGCCAATGTGGTGGCTGATGCACTTAGTCGGAAAAGTTAATGCAATGCCATGGAAGGCCAGGGATTACCGTTGGAATTATGTGAAGATTTTGAACGATTAAATCTGGGTATAGTCAGTCGAGGATTTGTGGCAGCCTTGGAAGCACAACCTATATTGGTAGATCAGGTCCACGAAGTACAGAATGATGACCCAGATATTTTGGAGAACAAGAAGAATATGAAGAAGGGGAAAGCTACTGGATTCTTGGAAGATGAACAAGTTACCGTGTGGTTCAGAGCGAATCTGTGTACCAGACAAGGAGGAACTAAAAAAGCTGATCTTGGATGAAACCCATGGGACGCAGTACTCCATCCATCTTGGCAGCATCAAGATGTATCAAGATCTTAAAGAGAAGTTTTGGTGGTGTAGCATGCGAAGGGAAATAGCTGAGTATGTGGCTATTTGTGATGTATGTCAGTGTGTAAAGGCTGAACATCAGAGGCCAGTAGGATTGTTACAACCCCTTAAGGTTCCTGAATGGAAGTGGGAAGAAGTGGGGATGGACTTCGTCACCGGTTTACCAAGGGCCGCGTTAGGATTTGATTCTATATGGGTCGTGGTGGACAGACTTACAAAGGTATCCCACTTCATACCAGTCAAGACGACTTACTCTGGTAGCAAATTGGCAGAGTTATACATGGCTCGAATTGTGTGTTTGCACGGTGTGCCACGCAAGATCGTGTCGAACAGAGGAAGTCGGTTTACCTCTAAGTTTTGGCAGAGACTCCAAGAAGAGATGGGCATCCGATTAAACTTCAGTACCACTTACCACCCACAGACGGATGGTCAGACAGAGTGGGTTAACTAGATCTTAGAAGACATGTTGAGGGCTTGTGCCATAGACTTCGGTGGAAGTTGGGACAAGAGCCTACCGTATGCTAAGTTTTCCTACAACAACAGTTACCAAGCAAGTCTGAAGATGGCCCCGTTCGAGGCTCTATATGGACGGAAGTGCTGCACGCCCCTGCTTTGGGATCAAAGGGGAGAATGTTAGGTATACAGGACGGATATCTTGCGAGAAGCGAAAGAAAAAGTGAAGATCATACAAGAACGACTTCGAGTAGCCTAGTCTCGATAGAAGAGCTATGCGGATAACCACAAGAGAGATCTCAGTTTTGAGGAAGGTGACTATGTGTATTTACGAGTCACACCACTTTGGGGAGTACACTGGTTCCAGACCAAAGGGAAGTTGGCACCACGTTATGTGGGACCCTACAAGATATTGGGATGAAAAGGAGAAGTTGCTTATCAACTAGAGTTGCCTCCCACCCTGATGGGGGTACACGATGTCTTTCATGTGTCTCAGTTGAAGAAATGTTTGTGAGTACCAGCCGAAGAAGCTGATCCAGGACAGATCGAGATTCATGAAGATCTGACCTACATCGAGAAGCCTATTCGTATCCTAGAGACCAGGGAAAGGAATACTTGGAATCGAGTGATAAGGTTTTGCAAAGTATAATGGAGTAATCACTCGGAAGAAGAAGCGACATGGGAACACGAAGATGAATTGAAATCTGCTCGCCCACACCTCTTCGCTTGATCTCTCGAATCTCGGGACGAGATTCTGTTTAAGGGTGGTAGGTTTGTAACACCCTAAATTATCCCATATAAAAATAAATGAGAAAAGGAATTTTAGAAATTAAATTAAAAGCCTCAATGAAGTGAAAATAATAAAAATAGGAAAAAATCTATAGCAAAGTGGGCTTGGAAATAATTTTATAAAATTCTTTGCTTAATCATCTACTTTCTAGGATTTTCTGGGATTTATTTGATTAAGGGAATTATTTTTGGTGAATTAAACAAGTCTACAGCATTAAAATAAAAGAAAAAGAAAAAGAACCCTCCCCTAGTCCTTTGGGCTGAATCCAGCCCATTCCTGTGCTGTTTTCTATCCCTCGCGCACGCTGTGTGGCCCAGCCTACTAGCCCGCGCCTCCCCTCCTCCCTCCTACCGCCGACAGGTGGGCCCACCTGTCGGGGTTTTCCCCTACCTCCAGCTGGCGGCGGAATCTGAAGCCGCAGCAATCTCGCATCGAATCTGATCAAATCCAGACTCTGTCGCGTGCCCGTTGTTCGAATTGATTGAGGGGAAATGATCCCCTAATCCTCCTCTTCTGTTTTCCCCATCTTTCGCGGCAAATCTCGTGGTGGTTGCTCGCCCACGAAGCTGGGGATAAGCCCGGATCCCCTCTGCCGCCATGGGAGCTGTAACTGAGGCGGTCTCTACTACCTCTCTCTTTAAATAGCAACCCCGTGGCCTCTGGGATCCTTACCCGTGCACTCCTGTAGCCACCGCGAGCCCTAAGCAGCCCCTCCGTGCACGGGATCCAATTGCCTTCGCCACCAAGCTCTCAGTCGCGTCTAGCCGCCGCCTCCACCATCGCCAGTACTTGCCGCCACTGCCGTTAGCACCGTTGCACCTCCGGGAACCTCGGCTGCCACTTCCCTACCCTCGGAAGCCACCGGAGCGCCATCGCCACCATGAACCCAAAGTGCTCCGCTCCAAACCTCGCGGACGTCGGGCCCCCTCGTCGCCGTTCGTCGTTGTTTCACCCACGATAAGGTTCGCCTCTCTTTCCTCTACCCGTTTCCACATCCGCCGCGCGCCGCCGTGCCGCCGATCGCCATCGACCATCGGGTTCTGAGCCACGTTGCCGCCGCGCTCGCCGCCGCCGACGTGGATGCCACGTCAGGATCCAGGTCAGCCACAGGCTTGCCTGATCAGGTCTGATCAGAATCGTTGATCGCCGGGTGAAATCTGAGCCGTCCGATTTGAGTAGAACTAGATCTAAGCCCTCAGATCCCTCCTAAAACCCCAATCTAATCTGTGTCAGTCGATCAAAACTCATTAAATCTACACCGTTAAAATGTCTGTGAACCTTGATGAACCGGGTCTACCATAGACCCAAGCCCTTTTCTCTCTCTGTCTGGTGGTCCCGCTTTGTTAGCCACCGCCCACACCCCTCTCTCTCCTATGTTGTCGTCATAGCTTTTCCTGAATTAAATTAATTCCTAAATGACGCAATAAATCAGTTTAATTCTTTTAATAGGCCCTTTTCTAACCTTTGCGCAGAGCGGTGCCTCTAAGGCTGCCTATGTAAACATTTTTACATAGGCGGCCCCCTTATAGGCCGCCTGCGGAATGACACATTTTCCACGCCGTATAAGCACCCGCCTACGAAGAGTGCAATATTGTAGGCAGGCTCTTATGCCACCCACCTACGAAGATGTTTTCCGCAGCGGGCGATGGTAGGGCCCACGGCCTATGCACAGTGTGGCCCCTTATGGCCCGCTGTGTAGATGTTGGGGGCATCTGTGAAAATCAATTTTGTAGTAATGCTTATGAATGCAAACATGCTCACCAGACCCCCCTTATGAACACCATTGAAAGACTGGTCGACATATTTAGATACGACGAACTCACCAACATACGCCTCGTTGTCGACAGGTACATCTCTACAACTGACAGAACAAATAGCTCATAAATATGAGAATCATTGCTAATTTGGGCTTAACTTGGTAGACAAGTCCACCACAAAAACTTAACCAGCTGAGCCGTTTCATATAGTTTATAATTTTGTCGAAGCATGAGCCTTTAAAACTATGGGTATGGGTATGGTACGACAATATGATGCATGATGCATGCAAAATGACAAATCGATAATGTTGATGCATATTTTTTTTGTTTTGAACTTCATTCACATAGGGAGAGATTTTAAAGTCTATTACATAGTCTAGGATCTTAGAGTGGTAGAGAGCATATACTTCCATCTATCTATTATACATTGGTCATGGCATCTCAGGCGTTCTGCCCACTGACGCTTCTTTCATGATTCCTATGAACACTACGCCATGTCGGTTATTCCATGAATTTTTTTAAAATATTTTTTTAATCCCTTTTTTTTTGCAGAAATATACCTTGGTTTGAAATTTTGCAATCTATACCCCTGCTGTTGTTTGAAAAATCGGCAGAGGTAAAAATAATTTGGAAAATCGGTAGGATCCTACTGATATTTCAAAGCTCGGCAGGACTCCTGCTGATAATCCAAACATCGATAGGACTCCTGTCGACCATTGAAATATCGGTAGGAAATTCATGTCGTTATTTCATTTGTGGGCAGTTTCTCTTCGGTTATGGACATTTTGACATTGTTACATGCCGATATTTTTCAAACCACCATTTTTAAATTGACATATGGAGCGGTTATGCACATTGTGATATGGTTGCATGTTTACTACTAGTACTATGGTAGCACAATTGCAATGTAGCACAATTGATATTGGTTGATAGATGCACAGTGGATATGTGTTCGATACATATGGGGGTCAAACATTTTGTAGAGTAGCTAGAGGACTAACGACAAACATGATTGATACGCGCAACGTCATTGTAATATTCTCAATCTGCATGGTTGCCAGGTGGCTAATTGATGCTCCTACTTAGCGTGCATATTAGGTTGGATGTTGTTTCTCCTGCCTCCCAGTTACTTTGATACTGTTTCTGCCCGTGACCCCTTCTGCCTTTCATTAGTCATCTCTCACTATTCAATCCTTGAAAGTACCACACATCTTGATTTCCTGTAGGAACGGTAATAAGTTCAACAATATGTACATAATAAATACGATGAGATGTACAAGAATCATGAATCAGTGTCTTACAAGTGAAGATCTCCCCCCTTAAGCCTATCTGTGCAAAGAATGTTTCACCTGCACCGATCCTACGGTCACTTGCACGCTAAACCATTAGGCAACCCAGAGATTGGTTCCCAGGCTCTAAACTGTGCCAGACCTCCGAATCGTCGCTAACTCCTCCTTCTAACGCAGTATTATGACCTTGTTCAACCAGCGTTACGTCTCTACACAGACAACGTCTCTAGGCGTTCAATCCAAATTTGTAATGCAAATACTATGCTCATCCTATTATCCAAATTTTTATTGCTACCATAGATACTGATTATATAGCTGATTGAAAATGAATGCAAAAGTCCATTGGAACTTTAACAACGAATCAAATCAATGTTAGCACAAATTCATAAGTCACCGCACGAGCACTCCGACATCGGCCATGAATGAAGCCTAGAGGAATAGTGTACACAATTTGTCTCCTCTTCACATCGTAGATGTAATATAACCGAATTTGAATTTCGAAATATGACTGTCACAATTAGTAAAACCCTTTAAAGAAAAAATTTATTGTTCTTCTACATGAATGAAATAACAATTAGATTAACTAAATTGACTTAAGCCATGACCACCATACCTCATAGAAAAGCTTTCTAGCCACTCGCAGAGATGCCCAATCCTTAATTAGACATATACTCTAATATATCTGTTATGAAAGAAGAATGTTCAGTAGGTACATTAATCCTAGAAGGAGATCCCTCGTCAACCGACTGCGATTCCGACCTTTAAAACCCCTTGCCTCCCTTAAACAAGGTATCCCCTTGCCATGAGATAAATCTCACCAGAGAAACCTCAAAGGCAATACACAACAGCTTGGAAGTAGGTATCCACACGAGTGCCTGAACACATAAATTTTTTGTACTTCCTTTGCAATCCATCAAGTTTATCTCATGAGTAAGCCCCATATTATTATTGCCGTATAAAACATTGACAGTACTATCAGGTAGGACTCGAAGATCTTTCTAAGCCCTGATGGATCAACCACCGCGAGTCGACACGTCAGTCTTCCCTGGGCATAACAATTAGCTTCGATAGTCTCGACTCATCGCTGATAAGATTCGCACCTACCTGTCTGATCGGATTCGATCATGCAAACACCAAGCCGACTCTTCGCCATAGGCCTACCACATCGCAGCATCTTCAAACGACATTGCACATGATCCCCAAGACCCGATCAGGGACACTCTTTCTTCATGTTACTCGACCACTCGAGCCGACCTGAATCGCCTAAGAGAGGAGAGATGTCAACTTCCGTTCAACTCCGCAATGCCGCGGATAACTTCCATCAACCAATTCTATATGCCAACCTAGATCCCCTGAGATTCAACTCGATATAAGCCCAAGCACTCAAGTGATCTAGAGCAGAGTCGTAAAGCCCCCCTCAACTACTCTGAGTGACTCTTAGCAAACAGCAGTCGCCAAGCTTCTCTCACCACTGAACTTCATGTGTCCAGCTCAACTCCCACTCAGTGCATGCCACTATGTCATCAGCAAGAGAAGCTCCCTCTGCAAACAACAGAATAAAGCATGACATCTACACAGCCGAGCCCCACAAGACAATCTACTGCAACTGTGCACTGCTCAACAGGAATCATCAAAATTGAGTCGCGGACCATGAATGTCTTTCGACCCCAACAACGAATGTCCATCGGCCCTGCCACCTTATGACACTCATGCATCGGGCACTGATCACAAGCACGCCGACAATCTGTAGATATGGCCATATACCGCTGCTCAACATGCTAGCATCGCAAACAGCAGAACCATACTAATACCGTCCATAGGACAGCTTCTGATTCGATATCTTATCGCCTCAACATGAGCCAAGGGTTGGCTACATCACCATCTCGAATCACGCCATCACTCACTCGGGCCAATCAAAAGTACCCGATGCGCACAACAAATACCACCTGATAACCAGACAACCAGGTCTATACGGAAGTTCAATCACGCAAGACATCAAGTGCTCACAGATACGGAACTGTAGAAACAAGCGCGATGACTGGAGTAGCACAAGAATGAGCGCTGCCTCCACCGATGACTTTTCATCACCGCATTCGTTCAGACCCTACATCCTAGATACGAATACAGCATTACCCACTAGCTACAAGACAAGTCGACATGCCACTGGTTCAAGCGACTGGAATTGAAAAAAATGGAAAACCTACCCGCAGTCTCTCGCTCAACAGTTACACTTTGCTATCCGCGCACCAGGAGGACCACAAATCCATGCAACTACCTCCCATTTTATCCCTATCCACTTACGAACACATGGTCCTAATAGATCCCAGTCTTCTCGGCTCCTCTCGTAACCCAGAACCTTCATGCAAAATCCAAGAACATACTGCAATATGCCCTGGAAGTAGAC
This sequence comes from Oryza meyeriana var. granulata, assembly GCA_003991445.1. Classification (NCBI taxonomy): domain Eukaryota; kingdom Viridiplantae; phylum Streptophyta; class Magnoliopsida; order Poales; family Poaceae; genus Oryza; species Oryza meyeriana. The sequence goes on along the minus strand of RYFJ01003148.1, from coordinate 4,447 downwards.
TTAATATCAATCCATCATAAAGAATAATGATCTCTGATTCCGTGCATCAAGCAGTCGAGAAAAGGAACTAAATCCCCAAAGATCAATATGAAGTCTCTCATCGTCGCCCTTCTCAACGGGATAAGATACCCCCTCTCAACCAAGTCACTCAAAAAGCCTTCGACTGTCCAAAAGCTCTATTTGATATGACCACAACTATATTATAATCGGCTACTTGGTCGCTGACGCCCTGGCACAAGAGCACGAAACAGAAAGACAGATAAGACACAACGAACACAACCACAATGAAGATCTATGTAACCACAAGCAATATCGAATAATGTGTCTTCGTTCATGTGAGCCAGTTGCCGTAACTCAAGGACATTATAGACTACTAGAATCATGACCAACCAGGCCCTTGCACCAAAAACCAGCGTCAAGGAATCTCAGCTCCAAGAAAAATTTTATTCGAGCATACCATCAACTTCAATCGTTGCACAACAGACGCAGCGACTCCAGTATCCCCAGCCTGGATCACCAAAACCTCTAGGATGACCTCAATAACATTCTTCGAAGTCCGGTCATCACTGAGTACCAAGAAGAAACAAAACTGATAGCTCAGAAAGCAACTCAGTCTGAACAACACCCCCCACATACCATACGCTCGCAGAGACAACAATCATAATGATGCGCAATCACCCTACCGATTTCACCATACATATCGCCTGTTACCCACATCTTCCGATCTCCGTCATCAGAGATCAACCTGAGGATCTCCTCATTCAAGGCAGTAACGCTCTCAATCCATAATGATTCGCCAAAACTTCTCTACGATATAAAGATCCCTATCCTAGCACCTTGATGACCAGTACGCTTCCTAAACGTGGTGGAATCCTCGCCTCTCTTCCACCACTCTGACAGATCACTCTGCTATGATACCTCTGCGTGAGAATTCCTTCACTAACAATCTGCTCGATTTCGACTTCAAACGGACCCCCTCTACCACGCCTTACTCGAACGCTAGCACTAGCGAATTCTGTGATCATGGCATCCCCTACACAGTACATGTGATGTCTCAAAATCCAATGACCTATATAGCTAAGAAACTTACTGCGTAAGTTATGTAACAACCTTCACCATAACCAGACAAGCGAGAGCTCACAGTTGCCAGTCTCAATAGCACAGTCAGACAAAATTATATCACTCTTCGATATAGCTCGCTAACACCACAACTCATTAAGCGGAAATCAAGTCCGCAAGAAAAGAACAAATAGCATTTCGTCGCATCAAAGACAAAGAATCCCCTTCGACCCTATACCATCCCACCAACATAGCTTTTCCAGTAGTCAGACTCAACCCCAAATAGAAGACACACTATTTCACCTTCCTCACATATGCAAACAGGATATAATGCTATAAGCAAACTTTCCAACATGCCCGTAGTTTACCAAGACGGTGACAGATTCCCTCAACCATCCTAGACAGTCACCAACCAGCTCCAAACACAGACCGAGCTCCGCACAGAGCAGACCGCAAAAAGATCTATTCGGGATATGAAAACCAAACTCCTATACCAGTCACAAAAGGTTTCTACACCCAGATACGACTGCAAAACCCGTCTCAACTTATACTGGAAGAAGACATGAAAAATGCGCGATTATGACGTATGCGGTCACCCTTATAGCTGACATTATAACAAGCATCCCCCAAGAATCCATTGCTCTACCTAGATAGATCATTGAAAGCCGACTCTTCAGCAGACTTTCATCACGCCATATTGCGGCACAACGCAAGCTATTCACCAGATCCTTCGGGTCTAAAAAACGCTCGGCGCAACGTACATCAACGCCGCTATCACATCTTCTTCACAAACATATTCAACTGAGTCAAGTGAGCTATTCGAGAGTGTAACTACGACCCAAAGTCAAAGAAACCTATCGACTAAAGAAACTTTCCCAAAGCCTTCAAGCGATTCCAAGATGAATAAACCCAGAAAGGGTCTTCAGAGACCTCGGGAACCTTACTCTTAGCTCATACATATACACACAAATCACCAGCCTAACTCTAAGATGACCAACGCATCATGTCTATAATACAAATAATCGCCAATAATTACATAAGCTATTCATCACCCTAAACAACGAATATTCACAATGAACACGGATGTTCTTACTGTTATCCTCGAGTAATAAACCACTCCAGGTGTGGTATTGCTCCAACGTGAATTGTAACTTCTGCGAATTGTATAAATCCCCAGGAGCTCCTACCCTCCCACTATAAATACTGTGAAAGGGAGGCAATATAGATAAACCCACGTGTCCATGCGACCCAACTTCATTCACTCATAACATAAGTATCTGCCTAACTACTATTCCCTTCTTCAACTTAATAATATTAGCCGAGTCCATACTAACAATCGTCCAATTGTTTCGACCGGCCAACCCTATCCTGTCGAAGTGGCCGTACTGCCCCTCCTGAGGAACCGCCAATAGCCTCCACATTACCCTGAATCCTCAATAGTATCAACAGCTGATGACCAGATCTCTCTCCAGAAGGAAGAGACCCAGAGTCTGCTCTCGATACTCATTCCGCTGCTATCTCCCACATCCTGCTCTCATTGCAACGAGGTATGAAGGCTTCATAGACATGAATTGATATCGCGACCAAATAGAACCTATAGATGAGCCCCCGAATTTCTCTAATGAAACAATAAACATAAGAGTCAAGAACTCAACCATTAATCTTTCTCCGATGATATGTACTTAGACAATTCGATCTTCAGACATATATAGCTAGAAGATTAATGCTCAAGCAAATCTTATGCATAAGCATAAGTCCGGAAGAATCACTATGCTTGAAGAAAACCATGACCCCAATCTAATATGAAGACCAGCAGATGATTCCTATAAGTATATATTTCAGATAACCTTAAAATATATCAATCCAAGATAACACCCACTTACTACATGAAGCGTATCTAATTATCTAATCCTCAGAAATTGATCTCTAAGTAAAACTAGCACTGGCATCACCATAACTGATCCACATCATCAACCCAAACATACCTATTAAAACTCCATATCCTTACATACTACCAATAAGTACCCAAACGACTACCACAGTGTACCCTATAAAATCAAATATTATCATGCTCAACATGCCTCACTGCTCTAGGATATGCCACCAGTAAGCTAAAGCCAGATTTATAGCCGAAACTCATCGCAAAATCTGAAACCACCCCTGAACTACAGCTCAGTTGCCCATAATATGCGTATTGGACTCCAGATCTGTACATGATACTCCGATGAGATACTTCCTATATGTCCCGCCAATTTAGTCAGCAACATGTCTGGAATCAATCCTTCTAATATAAATGTCCTCCACCCTAGCGATTTAAATAATAGATTGGCCAACCCTCTAGCCCCTCTTAATGCCTTAGACCATTCAATCCCAAGACAGCCGTACGAAATTAATAGCCTAATCAATCCACCTGCCATAGCGTTAGTGCTAACAAAAATACCTGCCCTGTACCCGAAATAAGATGCGATTTGTCAGCTCAGAATAAGGCAATAACCGCAATCGCCAGATAAAATCCTCTGCCTGCAAGCTCTAATTCCGAAACTAATATTCTAATCAGCCATCGGTATCCATCAGTGCCCCAATTAGAAGATGCATAGATTTTCTCCTCTTCATTGTACAAAGCCGCATGAGAACTCGAATCCTTTGTACGACATAGTCTGCTCACGTTACCAGATAACTAAGTTTGCCTCCCGCTTCCATACTTACTTCTGCAATCTAGCAGTTCTTTTCTATACGGAATCGAATATGTCATACAAGATCTTGAAAAAAATGTTATACCTCCGTATCCGGCTTAGTATCTAACCTTTTTCGACTAAAATCTTCCAATACGGCTTGTTCCCATCATATTAGTTGCCATAAATATTTACCGAACCACAGGCACTAGGCGCCAGAGTTCGGCTAGGACCCTTAATTGCATACCCAATCCAGGGCAAAATTGTAATCCCAATTAAATACACAACCATGCTATACAATAGATTCAGCTGGCGACCCCATGCGCACTACCACTACCCAACATTGTCCCAGCCCCTACTGTCCACGCCACTATTACCCCATACATCACAAGTAAATGTACATTCCGGTCAAAACGAGACTGGATCAACTTACCTATAATGACCATGGAGACACAGAGGATTTCTTAATTTGCACCAAGTTATCATGGAGACTGAGATCCAGCCCGATTAGAGATCCGCTGTAAGCCAGGGTCCTATACAATATCCGACTGCCTGCAATTATAATCCATTGGAAGATCAAGTAGCATCTGAAGAAGAAAATCAAATGCACACCAAACATAACATTATGTATTACAATATCATTAATATGTGTTCCTCTCTATTATTTTTAAATTCCTCGATTGAAATCCCCTTACTCCTAAACACTCCCATCTCTC
>RYFJ01003147.1:0-69574 GCA_003991445.1 Oryza meyeriana var. granulata | reverse complement strand
AGCTACAAAATTCAATTTTAATGCTATAAAATCACTAAAGTATGTAAATTAAATATTAAATAAAATTCCTTTCCTGTTCCCCTGTTTGTCTTACTATTCAGTCCTTATAGTCTCCCTTCATCGGAACCTCTGACTCTCTTTTCCTCTAGTTTTTGTCGGTTCCAAAACCCTAAGCACCCCAAAAACCAATCGATTAAGGATTTATTCATGGGAAATCTAAGAACTCATTGGACTCCCAATCGCGTCCTTTGTATCCAACTAATTTAATGTCCTCTTTGAGATAATCCAGATATTTCCCTTAACCCCTTTCGATCAAATAAATCCAATTCCATCCACTGAGATTTCTCTAATCTTCCTATACCAATAAACACCGCAGTCAATTCTACAGTCCGAAATATTTTATTCCCGGAATATTCATCTTCGAGTCCCGAAAATCTCCCCTTCCTAACTGAAGAATAATTTGATATTGTTCCCCAAATACTCCTCGAATCCCTGTATATTCTACTCTCCAATTTCATGGAAGAATATGTGCTACCATTTCTCGGAATCCCACAATTATTTCCGTCTTCCGGCCCCAACAGTATATCTTCCTTAGCTCAATCCAATATCGACTCCAATATATATATTTAATACTATGTAGATATTCTATGTTATCATATGTATGATGTAACATCTCTAATATCAAGAATTAGTCGTTATCTAAAACCCTTGGTCCCTCTACTCCAAAAAATCCGATTCCGAAATGCGTTGTATCCGCCGTTCCAAAAATATCCAGAACCCTCTCCTTTCTACTTTTGCCCCTTTACCTCTTTCTCTTCTTCTGTTCTTCTTCCTGCCGATCCCAGCCCAGGGCGCGCCGCGCCACCCGAACTCCCTGCCGCGGCCTGCAGCATCTCCCGTGCCCTTGCCCTCCCCTTGCCCTGCGTGCCACGTGCCCTCTCCCTGCCTTGCCCCGTGCGCCTTCCCCTGCGGCCTTCCAGGCCTGTCCGGCCATCCTCCCGTGGCCGAGCCCGTCCCTCTCCCTGCCGTCCCTTCCTCGCCGTGCCCTGGTGGCCCTCTTCGCGCCGCCTGCGACCCGCCGCGCTCCGTTCTCGCCTCCCCGACCTCGGCCCAAGCTACCGCCGGTCCAAGACCCCAGTCCACCCTGCTGAGCCTCCGCCCCAGCCGTCGCCGCTGCCCCATATATTAAGCCGCCGCCAGCCCGGTAGCCTAGCCGCTCTGTCCTCTCCACGCCGCCAGGCCGCCGCCGCCACCCGTCGCCCGCCCAATGCTGCCGTCTCCATCTACCCACTAGCCGCCACTCTCCAATGCGCCGCTGGTTCGAAGCCACGACGCCGATCTACACTGCGCCGCACCGGTTGCCTGCTCTGCGCTCCGCCGGACGCCGCTTCATCCTTTCGCGTCCTTTCTCATTCTATCCCACCAGAGGACGCCACCGACCGCGCCCCTCTGCCCTGCAACTCCGGTCGGGCACCCTCTCATGCTGCCCTCTGTTCCCATCTGTGCCTCGGCGCGTCTGCCTCCCCCCCTGTCAGCTGCCGCCGCTGCCTACAGCTTCGCAGCCACCCCCCCTACTCCCTGTGCGTGTCCCGCCGTCGCACGCCTCACCGCGCTTCCTGCTGTCTCCGCCTTGCCGCAAGAAGGTCGCCGTGGTCATCGTATCCCGCCTACCGCTCGTCGCCGGCGTGGCATCACCCCGACGTCCCCAATGCCCCCATCTTCTTTCTCTTCCGCCGCCTAGGACGGGTAATCGACTGTCGTCGTCTGCGTCTCCCGACGTCTCCGAGCGACGTCGCCTTCGAGCCGCCCTCCTCCGCCGCCGCCTAGATGTGACCTTCATCCACCAATCGATGACCCGAAACCGCCGCCTTCCCTCTCCTCCTGCCTCCGAACCCCGCCCCTGCCCTGACCTCCTGCGCTTTCCCGGTCGTCACCGTTCGTTCCGTCATCGCCGCTCCTTCGGCCTGCCGCCCTGTGACATCAAAACAGTCACCGCGTGCTGCACTCGACGTCGCCTCTCCTCCGATCCTCGTCTCTTATTACCCGACGCCGAATGTCACCCGACGGTCTTCACCCTCGCATTCGCCATCTCCTCGCCTGCACGCCCCGACCTTCCTCCTTACCATCCGTCATACATCTCCCCTATGATGCTAGAACCCGGCCATTCCCCTCCTCGTCCGTCCATAGAGCTCGGTTATGCCCTTGTTTCATGTTCCTGTCTGTGGCCGGCCGACACGCTCCTCTTGTTCTGATACCATGTGGACCTTTAGTTTCTCGTGTGGATATAAGTGACTGGCAGTATCGAGCCCTACTCCATCAACCCTTTTAATTCACTAGCATACCGATCATCATCCGATTCAAATCCGAAACACGAGATTCCAAATAATCAATACGAGCCACTCAGCCCTAACAGCCATCTCATCGCAGTTCGTCAAGCCATCATTCCACAGCCATGTGCTCTCGCCCAATGAACTACCTCATCCAAACCCAACAAAGCCATCGTGGCCACCTCTTCTAACAAGTAATTATCCTTCAATACAATCAATTTTGAGAGAATATTCTTAGAAACTTTTCTACTTCCTTTTCGTATTCATTCTGAATTCAATATTCCAAAACATCTTTTCCGCTTGAGTCCCGAATTGACCCTTATTCTCACTAATATAAAAATCATTAATTTTACCTTATGTATTCTATGTATTGTTATTTGAGTTTTCTTAGATTCTATTTTGTTTTCGGTATTACTTTATATTCTCGATTCCAAGACGCATCTTGCGGAACGGAATATACAATTGAAGACGTTTTCGATTGCAAGCAAGGTCACACGCATCTCCTGGCATGATTAATCCCATTGTGAAACCTATTTATTCTCAATTCAATTGCATGAAATGTTTCGAAGACATGTATTATGGGTATATTATTATCCAATTCTCCATATAACTATGGCCATTTATGTTGATATCATGACCTTATACCGAGAGGTAATACACTGACTAGTGGCAATGACTATTAATGGTCTAGCTAATTATTTAGATTTTGCTTACCCTGGCTAAACCATCAGTTCATTTTATTGGCTAATGACTCATTAATGCTAATTTGGATAATGGCCTTATTTCACGACAGGCCGTGCGTGATAAATTAACTATGTCAACTAACTCTGAGGCATGGAATCGTTGTGGCACCAGTTGGAACTGTTGTAGCCTTCTCATGCATTAAGGCCGTTCCGGAACAACTTTGTCGTAAGCAATACTCTCTAACCACAAGCGCTATGGGGTAATGGTATCCAAATGTGTACGTTCAACCGTGTTCCCCATGTTGTGCGCATGGTCAATAAACCACATGGCTGCTCAATAATCTTTGGGTTGATCGATCTCACAAGCTGAGTTTCTGATACAAGGCCTACCGGAGAGGTGTCCAGCGGTGCTCCTTGATTGTGCGGTAATGGATTTCATCACAGTCTTTCCGAAGGTTGGATAATTTTATTATAAAGAAAAAATTTTAAAAAAAAAAAAGTACCGTTGGTTATTAAGGCGGCACAATGAAAATTGTTGTGAGTTGTTTCTGGGTAATATGGGTAACTAGCCAGAGATAAAAACTATCGCAATACCTGCTCAAACGAATTAGATGAACTGCCCTAGCAGGTTTCATGATTATCCCACACACTCTCTAAAAATAATCAATGAATATGACATAACTGCTGTGATTGGGAGTTTTAGTTGGGCAATCTATAACGGCGTTGAGCGTTTCTTTTATTCCATATGATTAAAACAAACTATATTGTTTTAATGATTTCGAATTGCAACATGTTTTAATGCTGTCTTATGCCAAATAAGCCATATTGAACTTTCTTTGTATCCTGTTTGACATTACCATTGCATCCTAGGTGGCTGTTGATCAAGGTGGAGATCGTAACTCGTCTTCATATTGCAATCTTTAGAGTGTAATCTTTGCTGGAGAGAAGATGGGTTTGGCTTATACCCATTGAGCTACCTGTGTTGCATAAGCTACGCTAGTTCCGTCCGCTCTGTTTTCTTCGTGAGGATTTATGTCGTTGTTAAGTATTTAATGTTATTCGTTTTTGTTAGTTATCAAATGTCAATTTGTTACCTCGGCTAGATCCTGTGTACGAGGATTACTCTGCCAAATTAGCTTGGATTCTCTTAGTGATTCTAGGCTGACCATGGTATTCCTCATTACACCGAATTTATTCGGATGGGCACCCATTAGAAAAACATATTTCAACAAATCATTTCGTGAATCCATGAGATGAAATGACAAATTTAACATCGTTAGGCAAATGCCACACGAACATGACAGCATATGTCCAGCGATTCGACGTTAGGAAACCGATGTTACAGTTTGAATCTGAGTGAACGACATCTAGCGATTTGGCTTTCCAGGTTCTTAGCGCCGATTAAAGAGAGGTTTCATCACAAGAGTTCGAAAGTTGCGCACCCACCCCCCTGTACAGAAAGGTATCGCTCATGAAAGCCAATTTCAAGAGGCAAAAAAGGAGAAATTCAGAGAAGGTGCTCAGTGCAAGTTTATTCACGGACTCAAATGATGAAGGATCGATGCTGAAGTTGGATTGGTGGAATGCTAGAAATAAGAAATCGTATCATGCCCCGTGGTGAAGGATAATCGGCAAGGAAGAACGATATGATTTTGAATCAATAAGGCCGATAAAATCTATCATCTGTATACGCAGGAGAACAATACAACTTCCACCAAATCATGTAATTCCATCAACCGAAGAACTAGAAGAAGAAGAGATATTGCAAGTGCACAACACGATATCGCACCACACAATGAGTGCAAAGTTTTCGCAACAGATTCAATCGGCTGTAGAAAGTAGAAGATCAAGATTGAGGACAGAAGCCGATGAAATCGATGGGAAAAAACATCCGATTGTTTTTCCCCGTTCCCCCCCCCCTGGGGAAAGATGTTTATACAGGACCATCGATGAATCAAGCCGATGAAGGAAATATCGGAAATTTAGAAGATCTAGAATACTTCATCGCATCTGGTAGATAAATATTCAAGTGCGAAGAGAAAACAACGGCTTCGTCATACGAGGAGAGATATAATCCACATTGGGATTGCCGCATTTCTTTCAATTGCTGGAACGAGGATAGATTGCCGTCGATCAGAGATTGTCCTGAATGCGGTGTACAAATCTCGGGTTTTTGAGCAATGAGGATTTTCGCTCAGATCGCCGCTTGAAAGGAGAGCATCGTACATACCCGATTAGGGCCGATCCATGAAGAGTTTTTTTTGAAGAAAATGATGAAGAGGGGTCACATGAAGAACAGCAGCTCCAGAATCCTCAGGGGTGTTCTAGTGGAATATTTACGAAGAGTCAGAAAAGAAGGGCACAACGGTTACGGCACCAAGAGCAATAGGAAGAACAACAGCGAGATTACAAGGAAGCCGATCATCGTCACAAGAGAACTAAACGGGTATGGCGGGTGAAGAAGAATGACGATGAGGTTGATCCATCAACTGCAGTAAACATGGTTTTCTTTTTGCCTCGGGAATATAAAGCATTTTCATCTGATGTCGGCGAAACGGGACTGGGGGTATCCACAGTCGCCGGGGACGCGTGGGTCTTCGGCCACGTCAGTTCCCCGGAGCCACGTCCTGCACGACGGGCGGCCGGCCGAGAGGCCGTGTCTCCCGCCGGTCGCCCGTGCCCGGACGCGCCGCCTCCGGCCCCGGGCGTGTGTCGCCCGGGACGGCCCCCGCGCCCGGCGCGTGTCGCCCGTGCCCGGACGCGCCACGTCCGGCCCCGGCCCCGGGCGCGTGTCACCCGGGAGCGGCCCCCCGTGCCCGGACGCACCGCCTCCGGCCCTGGGCACGTGTTGCCTGTGCCCGGACGCGCCGCCTCCGGCCCGCCGCGTGTCGCCCGAGAGCGGCCCCCCGGGCCCGGACGCGCCGCCTCCGGCACCCGCGCGTGTCGCCCGTGCCCTGACGCGCCGCCTCCGGGCGTGTGTTGCCCGGGTCAGACGACCGGACCGGCCGCCCGCAGCACTCGGCCAAGGGCTCCTCCAGGCGTGGCGCAACAGGCGGCTGCGGGCATGCGCGTGCTCCAGCCGCCCATAGCAGCAACAGCTCCGGCATGGGCGTCGTAAGCAGACATGTGCACAGGAGAGCTCACCGGAAAGGCTCTCTCTCCGTATTCTGGCACTGTGGACTCCCCTAATCTATAAAGGAGGATCCAAGCCACCGAACCGAGGGGCAAGGAAGCTTTAGCATTAGGAACCCCGAGCTCGGACTCTGATTAGACCCCGGGCTCTCCGACTCTAGCTCGTTCTCAGACGACTGTTCTTCTTCCTCAGCTCCGGCTGAGCTCACTTTGTAACCGCATTCATTCTCCCACCTAGCCATACACACAGGAGTAGGGTATTACGCTCCGGTGGCCCGAACCTGTATAAATCCTCCTGTCTCCTCTGTGTGCCACTGTTTCTCGTCTTCTCCAACGCCTCGTACACCTGAGAACCACTCCCCTGGCCGAATCTCAAAAGGGGGGTCTCCCGACTTCCCGCTGTCGAGGTTTCGTCCTCCGACAGCTGGCGCGCCAGGTAGGGGGAGTTTCCTTTTCAGGTGACACGCCGACGTCCCCAAGACCAGCGCACTCCATGGCAGGAGGCCACCGTCCGCGGGACTCTGACCAGGAGTCCGACGACTTTACCCCGCCGGGTGGCGTAAGCCCGGTGGTAAGCCCACTGCGCTCCCCGTCTTCCAGGAGATGCGCCGCGCAAACCAGGCGGGCTGAGCTCGCTCTTCGGCGGCCTGGCAGTGCAGCGTCGGCCCTTTCTCTCTCGGAAGGAACCGGCAAGTGCCCCGCCGGGTCTGCCACGGCCTCATCCTTGAGGCGCGAGCGGAGGCGCCGCTCCACGGCACGCCGCAACCTCGACTTCCAGCCAGCATCGCCACAGGGAGCTCTCCTGGCAGCGGAAGCCCTCCTGCGCCACCCCCCGGCATTTAACGGGAGCGGGGGCCGGGAGAGGCGCTGGCTCAACGAAGTCACCGACCTCATAGGCGCGGCCCATCGCCAGGTCATTGCCCACAGCAGCGCAGGGGCCAGGAGTGCTGACCGCGCGACGTCTAGCGCGGGCCGGCCCCCCGCCCCGAGTCAAAGCAGAGCCCGGAGCACGGCGCAACACGTCACGACTCCGGCAGACAGCAGCCACGGCGACCTCCGTGACCGGCTGAACCGGGGGCGGTCCGATGAGGACGCCCGGGTCACCATGAAGCGACAGCGCGAGCGGCGGGCGGACGCCGCCACGCGTTCCGAGGTCCAGGCCTCCAGCTCCAACCTACTGACGGGAAACCGTCATCTGTTACCCGAGCCCGCCCTGTATGGCTCGGGTTGCCTGGTGCTCTCCCCAGGCCTCCGGCAGGTTCGCTGGCCGGACAGGTTCCGGCCCAGCTTGCCGGAGATGTATGACGGCTCCGTGGATCCCACGGAGTTCCTGCAAATATACACTACTTCCATCCGGGCGGCCGGTGGCGATGATCGAGTGATGGCGAACTACTTCCCCGTCGCTCTCAAGGCCCAGGCGCACTCTTGGGTGATGAACCTCCCCGAGGGATCAGTCTGCTCGTGGGAGGACCTCTGCCACCAGTTCGTGGCCAACTTCCAGGGCACCTTTCCGCGCCCTGGGACCGAGGCGGACCTCCATGCCCTACGCCAGGGCAGGGACGAGACGCTGAGGCACTTCCTACAGCGCTTCAGCCAGGTTCGCAATACCATCTCCCACATCGCTCCTCACGCGGTCATCCATGCCTTTCGCTCGGGTGTGCGCGACAGGCGCATGCTCGAAAAGATGGGCACCCGCGACGTCCAGACTACGGCTGAGCTCTTCAAGCTCGCCGATCTCTGCGCCCGCAAGGAGGAGGCCCGGGCGTGGAACGAGCCACGCCCCGGGGCCCCTGACGAGGACCCCGAAGAATACGGCGAGTCCTCGCGCTCCGCGGCGCGTCGAGACAGGAGGAAGCGACAGAAGGAGAAGGCGGCCGCCGACGGCTTCGCCTTGGCTGTTGCGGGCGCCCCACGGTCCGACGATGTCCGCGGGGACAACATCACCGGCGAGCGGCCAAGGGCCGCACGCGCGCCGCCTTCGACGGCAGCGGCCCAGAAGTGGTGCGCCGTCCACGAGACGGATTCGCACGATCTCACGGAGTGCCGCGCCGTCCAGAGCTGGGCCAAGCAGGTCAAGTACTTCCGGCAGGAGCCTTAGCGAGCCAAGCCCGTTTCGGACGGTCCGGCCCCGGCTCGGACAGTCCGAACGCGCGGTTTTGGATGGTCCGATCCGTGGCCGGACGGTCTGGCCGAGGGCAACGGACAGGACGACCAACGTCCCAGCTCAGGGAAGCCCGAACCTAGGCCGCCTTGCCAAAACGAGTGCGAGCCGCGGACGTGGCACCCGGGACAGCCAAGCCGGAGAGATCATCCCGATTCGTCCCACCTTCCCGAGAAGCGCCGACTGTAACGGTTCTGGTCCTTTGGTTGGCTTTTGGTTCAATGAAAATCTCTCCTCTCCTCCTTTATTAGAGGAAGTCTTCCCCTTTCCTTTGTCATAGGGTACGACTGCCCGGACTCCATCGGACGCGATGGCGAGTCCGGGCGGTCCGTCCCGACTCAGTCCGGGGCCTCCGGGCCCCGAACGCACATAGGGTACGACTGCCCGGACTCCATCGGAAGCGATGGCGAGTCCGGGCGGTCCGTCCCGACTCAGTCCGGGGCCTCCGGGCCCCGGACGCACATAGGGTACGACTGCCCGGACTCCATCGGACGCGATGGCGAGTCCGGGCGGTCCGCCCCGACTCAGTCCGGGGCCTCCGGGTCCCGGTGTAATAATCCGGACCACACCGCCCAGTCGAGCGCGAGTCCGGGCAGACCGTTCCCGGTCGAGGATCTCCTCCCGGCGTCGAGAGCTCGCTCCCTCCCGACGAAGCTGAGCTCGAGCACAGCCCCTGACAGGCCAAAACGGCTGCCGAGTGCCCCGCGATGACTGCTGCGGGCAGCCCCCGAGGCGACATCGCCCACGAAGATGACGACGGCGGCGATAAACGACAAAGGGCCGCACCTGCGCCACCGCCGCCGGCAATGGCCCGGGGGTGATGCGCCGTCCCCGACACGGACTGGCACGTCCTCTCGGAATGCCGCGCCATCGGAAGGCAGGCCAAGCGCGTTCAAGGTGATTCGGACGGTCCGATCCGAAGGTGGACGGTCCGATCGCCCTGGACCGGACGGTCCGACGCGAAGGCGGACGGTCCGATCGCTCTAATTCGGACGGTCCTTTTGCCTTGGCGGACGGGCCGAATCCCTCTCCCGCGCACAGATCTGGCCCCGGTCTGAGTCTGGCTCCCGAGCGCGCCTACCTAGCCCCGGTCGGAGCCCTTGGCTTCCGGGCACGTACCTCCTCCCGGTGAGAGCCCTTGGCTCCCGGGTACGTATCTAGCCCCGGTGAGAGCCCTTGGCTCCCGGGCGCGCGTATTTAGCCTCAGTCCGGGGCCCTGGGTCCCGGGCACATATTTGAGCCGAGGCACGGATTCCCGAATCCGTGTCCCGGGCCCGACACCAGGGTACCGAACCAGGGCGGCCTCGCCAAGGCGAATGCAGGCCTAGGAATGCGACACCCGGAATAGGGCGCGAAGCCCAGATAGCACCGCCCCGGCGAGAATGCTTCCGGAAGGTCGTCTCACATCCCATATTCAAGCCCGGGCCCCCGGAACCCGGCTTATATCAAAACCGTATTTCAGTCCGGGGCCCCCGGGTCCCGGACACATATCCGCATGACAACCGGGGCCTCCGGGTCCCAAGCGCATGCCGGACTCAGGCCCGCGAGGGAAGCGTGCCCGAGCTCCATTCCCGGAACAACACAATGAACCCAGGTACGAAAAATATAAACATAATCATATACGTATACAAATGTCTCTCTTTGTACAAGACAGGCGAAACCGGAGCGCAAGCGCGAGCGAGGCCCGGAGACGCCGTCGCACGGGGAGAGGTCGCTGACCTCCTTCGGACCGGACCCCGCGCGACGACAGAAGAAGGGCGCTCGGGGGCATGGAGGGCCCCCGGGCCCCGAAGGCGCCCGCGCATGGCGACGGAAGGAAACCGGCGTCTTCCTCAACCTCTTCGTCAGGCATCAGCTCCACGAGATGGTCGCCGCGGTCGAAGAATCCTGCCTCCGAGGCAGCGGACTCGGCCACGGCCTCCCGCGCTTCCTCGCGAACCACCGCGACCTCCTTACGCACGGCGAATTCACACCCCCGAGACACGAGCCCGGCCTCTTGGACCCAGACATTTTCTTCTGGGGAGGGTGTTTCCTTCTCCCGCACCTCCATCTCGGACCGAGCACGGCAGGCCTCGTCGGCGGCAACCTTGGCGGCGCCCTCTAGTTGGACGCCGCGATCGGACTGTCCACCCTCCGATCGGACTGTCCACCACGGCGACCTCTCCGGTTCCAAAGAACCCGAGAGTGTCCTCGCTACCCTTGGTGGCGGGGCGCGAGCCCGCGCCTCGCACTTCGGCTCCAAGCCGTCATACACTGGTCGCTAGCTGTGGCTCCGAGCCCAGCGGCAACCCCACAAGTGGAACATACCCGCCGCGTTCATCCCGGGGCCCCGGGTCCCGGGCCCACATCGGACCCGGCCAACAAGCGGCAAACCAGGTAGGCCCCACGTCCCCTTGTTTCTTCAAGACATGGCCCTGTTCCTGCCCGGAGTTGTTCCCGGTCGAGCAACAGGGCCAGGGGCCACTGTCGGCGAAACGGGACTGGGGGTATCCACAGTCACCGGGGACGCGTGGGTCTTCGGCCACGTCAGTTCCCCGGAGCCACGTCCTGCACGACGGGCGGCCGGCCGAGAGGCCGTGTCTCCCGCCGGTCGCCCGTGCCCGGACGCGCCGCCTCTGGCCCCGGGCGTGTGTTGCCCGGGAGCGGCCCCCCACGCCCGTGGGCGTGTCGCCCGTGCCCGGACGCGCCACCTCCGGCCCCGGCCCCGGGCGCGTGTCACCCGGGAGCGGCCCCCCGTGCCCGGACGCACTGCCTCCGGCCCCGGGCACGTGTTGCCTGTGCCCGGACGCGCCGCCTCCGGCCCGCCGTGTGTCGCCCGGGAGCGGCCCCCCGGGCCCGGACGCGCCGCCTCCGGCCCCGGGCGCGTGTCGCCCGTGCCCTGACGCGCCGCCTCCGGGCGTGTGTTGCCCGGGTCAGACGACCGGACCGGCCGCCCGCAGCACGCGGCCAAGGGCTCCTCCAGGCATGGCGCAACAGGCGGCTGCGGGCATGCGCGTGCTCCAGCCGCCCATAGCAGCAACAGCTCCGGCATGGGCGTCGTAAGCAGACATGTGCACAGGAGAGCTCACCGGAAAGGCTCTCTCTCCGTATTCTGGCACTGTGGACTCCCCTAATCTATAAAGGAGGATCCAAGCCACCGAACCGAGGGGCAAGGAAGCTTTAGCATTAGGAACCCCGAGCTCGGACTCTGATTAGACCCTGGGCTCTCCGACTCTAGCTCGTTCTCAGACGACTGTTCTTCTTCCTCAGCTCCGGCTGAGCTCACTTTGTAACCGCATTCATTCTCCCACCTAGCCATACACACAGGAGTAGGGTATTACGCTCCGGCGGCCTGAACCTGTATAAATCCTCCTGTCTCCTCTGTGTGCCACTGTTTCTCGTCTTCTCCAATGCCTCGTACACCTGAGAACCACTCCCCTGGCCGAATCTCAAAAGGGGGGTCTCCCGACTTCCCGCTGTCGAGGTTTCGTCCTCCGACATCTGATGAGGAAGACATTGAAGAGGTTTTTGCTCAGTTAACACTGCAACCCAATCAGGCTATATTTGATAAGCCTGAAGAATCGAAGCATCGGCATTTGAAGCCATTATATATCAAGGGTTATGTGAATAGGAAGCCGATAACGAAGATGCTAGTTGATGGGGGGGCAGCTGTTAATCTAATGCCGTATGCTACATATCGGAAGCTGGGGAAAACCGCCGAAGATCTGATCAAGACAAATATGGTGTTAAAAGATTTTGGCGGGAATCCATCGGAGACGAAAGGCGTGTTAAACGTGGAATTAACAGTGGGAAACAAGACGTTGCCTACCACGTTTTTCGTTATCGATGGAATAGGATCATATAGTCTACTCCTTGGCAGGGATTGGATTAACGCAAACTGTTGCGTGCCCTCGACGATGCATTAGAGTTTAATACAGTGGCAAGGAGACCAAGTTGAGGTAATCCTAGCAGATCAATCGACCAATGTTGCAATGACTGATTTACCGATCTGGGAGGCCGATGGTGTCGATTGTTTGTCTGGAAAAGTGTGGGAAGGGGATTATCTTAAGATCACCAGTCGGGAGATGCAGCCGATTCGGCAAGTCGGCTCAGAACTATTACTCTGATGGGCACTATTGAAGAGTTCGAAGGGAAGTTGGGACAAGGATTTACGTCGGCTGATGATTTGGAAGAAATTGATATAGGACCAGGAGATAGGCCAAGGCCGACGTACATAAGTAAAAGATTGTGTCCTAAATTCCGAAAAGAATTAATAAAATTGCTGAAAGAGCATCGGGATTGTTTTGCTTGGGAATATCATGAAATACCAGGATTGAGCCGATCAATTGTTGAACATCGGCTTCCTATTAAACCAGGATATCGGCCGTTTAAACAGGCTCCAAGGAGGTTTAAAGCGGAGTTGTATGAGCCAATCAAAGCAGAGATCACAAGGTTATATGATGCAAAGTTTATAAGGCCATGCCGATATGCTGAGTGGGTTTCTAATATCGTCCCGGTGGAAAAGAAAAATGAAAAATTGAGAATATGTATCAATTTCTGGGATTTGAATAAGGCTACTCCCAAGGATGAGTACCCAATGCCGATAGCAGATTTGTTGGTGGATGCAGCATCAGGCCACAAGATTATTAGCTTCATGGATGGCAATGCAGGATACAACCAAATTTTTATGGCAGAGGAAGACATACATAAGACTGCGTTTCGATGTCCTGGAGCTATCGGCTTATATGAGTGGGTAGTAATTACGTTCGGATTAAAAAGTGCCGGTGCGACATATCAGATTGCGATGAATTATATATTTCATGATCTCATCGGCTTATTGGTGGAAATTTACATCGATGATGTGGTAGTTAAATCCAAGAGTGATGAAAGCCATGTAGCCGATTTGCGAAAAGTGTTGGAAAGGGCAAAGAAATACAGATTAAGGATGAATCCCAATAAATGCGCTTTTGGTGTATCGGCTGGGCAGTTCTTGGGTTTTATGGTTCACGAGCGGGGAATTGAAGTTAGTCAACGGAGCATCAGAGCCATCAAGAATACAGAACCACCAAGCAACAAGACAGAGCTACAGTCGTTGATCGGCAGGATTAATTTTGTAAGGAGATTCATATCAAATTTGTCAGGAAGGATTGAGCTTTTTACTCCGTTGTTGAAATTGAAAGCCGATCAAGAGTTCGTATGGGGGGCAGAGCAGCAGAAGGCATTTGATGGAATTAAGAGTTATCTAAGTTCCCCACCTGTTTTAATCTCGCCACAGAAAGGAGTGCCGTTCAAGTTATACTTATCGGCTGATGAAAAATCCATCGGGTCAATTTTGATACAGGAATTTGAAGGAAAAGAGCAAGTTGTGTTCTATCTTAGCAGAAGGCTTTGGGATGCTGAAACGAGATATCCTACGGTGGAGAAATTATGCCTTTGTTTATATTTTCCGTGTACAAAGTTAAGGCATTACATCCTATCGGCTGAGTGTACAGTGGTTTGTAAGGCCGATGTGGTAAAATATCTGTTATCGGCTCCAGTTTTAAAAGGGCGAGTTGGTAAATGGATTTTTGCATTAACGGAGTTTGACTTGAGATATGAATCGGCTAAGGTGATCAAGGGACAAGCAGTGGCTGATTTCATTGTTCAACACAGAGGGGTTCATGAAAATTGTGGAACCGATCCCATGGACTTTGTTTTTTGATGAATCGGTTTGCAAGCATGGATCTGATATAGGATTGGTTATTGTATCGCCTCGGGGGGCAAGTTTTGAGTTTGCCTTTACAATTAAACCCCATCGGACCAATAATCAGGCAGAATACGAAGCGGTGCTGAAAGGACTTCAACTTTTAAAGGAGATTGGGGCCAATATCATAGAGATTGTTGGGGATTCCTTATTAGTGATCAAGCAGTTATCTGGGGAGTATGAATGCAGGGATGATATTTGAAGATCGTACCATGAAGAATACAGAGATCTGTTGAAGAATTTCAAGATGGTATCGTTGGATCATATCCCTAGAGAACAGAATTTAGAAGCTAATGATCTTGCACAAATTGCTTCGGGTTATCGGCTGAATAAACGGATTGAGGTTGAAATAGCTGATAGTGATATCCAGAATAAGACCGATGATTGGAGACAGGAAATAATTGATTATTTGCAGAATCCATCGCAGTCGGTTTCTTGGAAACTTCGGTATAGAGCTACTAAGTATGTGTTGCTTGATGGAGAATTATATTATCGGACTTTTGAAGGGATTCTGTTGAGATGCCTAAATTTGGAAGAAGCCAAAGTGGTTATGTGCGAAGTGCATGATGGTATTTGTGGAACTCATCAATCGGCTCATAAGATGAAGTGGATATTGAGAAGAGTAGGATACTTTTGGCCGACAATGCTGGAGGATTGCTTCAAGTACTATAAAGGATGTCAGGATTGCCAGAAGTTTGGAAATATACAGCGAGCACCAGCATCGGCTATGAATCCTATCATCAAACCGTGGCTGTTCAGAGGATGGGGAATTGATATGATCAGCCAGGTTTATCCTCCGTCGAGTAAAGGGCATAAATTCATATTGGCGGCAACGGATTATTTTACAAAGTGGGTAGAAGCGATTCCTTTGAAGAAGGTCACGTCCAAGGATGCGATTGAGTTGTAAAGGAGCATATAATTTATTGGTTTGGAATTCCTTAGACTATAACTACCGATCAGGGGTCTATTTTTGTGTCCGATGAGTTTCAACAATTTGCTGCCAGTATGGGAATTAAGTTATTGAATTCATCACTTTATTATGCTCAAGCTAATGGACAGGCGAAAGCTTCGAATAAGAGTTTGATCAAATTAATTAAGCGGAAGATTGATGAACAGCCGCGGAGATGGCATACTACATTAGCTGATTCATTGTGGGCCTATCGGATGGCATTTCACGGATCTACTCGAATGCCACCATATCAGTTGGTATATGGACCTGAAGCAGTTTTGCCTTGGGAGACTAACATCGGCTCTAGGAGAATTTCTTTGCAAAATCAACTGACAGCCGATGATTATTATACTTTGATGACAGATGAACTTGAGGATCTGGCTCAGAATAGGTTAAGGGCGTTGGAAAGGATCAAGGAAAATAAAGCTAGGGTGGCTAGGCATTATAACAAAAAGGTGATGGATAAATCGTTCGCTGAGGGAGATCTTGTGTGGAAGTTGATTTTGCCGATTGGGTCCAAAGATGGTAAATTTGGAAAGTGGTCACCTAATTGGGAGGGGTCCTATCGGATTAATCGTTGTGTACCTGGCAATGCTTATATATTGGAAGATCTCGAGGGGACAGAATTTGCTAAGGCACTTGTTGACGCCGAAAACCGCCGGGGGCCGACGATCTGGTTCGGCGTCTGGAGACACGCGAAGGCCTGAGAGATTTGCTTCACTCCAGTGCAGGTCCTAAAATCTTGAGGTTCGTAGGCATGCCAGTCAATTTGACCCTGCAATTGACAAGGAGATAGAAAATATTAGATCAATGAGCCAATCGGCTGGAAGCCGATCTGGACTCGTCTCATCGGCCGATGGCCGATATGAACTATAGCACTTATACACTGACTGGAAGCCGATGATGGCACGAATAGTAACTAATAATGATAAGCAAATACCAAACTAGCCGATCACCGAAGGAATACTTGAAAATCGGCTATAAACTAATAAAATAAACAGACAGAATGCGTAAATAAATAGATTGAATAAACTTCAGCCGATTGTGATTATAATTACTAGCGTCGCCCCAAAGATGCTGCCCGCACCCGTGCCCGGGCCCTTGCTCGTGCCCGCGCCCGGATCCTCGCCTGCTATCTGTGCCCGTGCTCGAGCCTTTGCTCATGCTCGTGCCCGAGTCCTCGCACGCTGTCCGTGTCTGTGCCCGGGTTCTTGCCTGTGCCCGCGCCCGGGTCCTTGCATGCTGTTCGTGCCCGTGCCCAGGTCCTCGCCTGTGCTCGCGCCCGGGTCCTCACCATAGGGAACAACCGAGATATGCAATTTCATGTCGCCCCGACTTGGCAGCGATTTTCTAAACATGTTTGTGACAAATCGGCTGGATATAAAGATAACTTATCAGATAAGCACTTCGATAAAACATCGCATAAAACCCATCGGCTTATTAAGAGTAAAGTTATTACCAACAGTCTAGTAGATCGGACCCAACCATTGCAGCACAGACTGATGATGATAGCAAGACCTCGATGAGCCGATAGATCTAATGCGATCGTGATGTAAAACATGATAACTTATCGGCTATACATCCTGATAAGACGCTTGCGCACAAAATATCAACCTAGCAGGAACGATTTATCACTGGCAGTTTAGTAGGTCGGACCCAACCGATGCAGCACAAACTGATGATAAATCGCTCCCAGTAAGCCGATACGATCTGCGCACGCGTGATGTGATATACCTAATCGATCTATGAGATCAAACTAAACTGATGCAGCCATAGATAAAATAGATATATCGTGGTAAGCCGTCCACCGTAAACCGACTAGAATATCAGACTTAACTGAGGAAGTCCTAGCCGATGCGGTGGCCGGGGTGACGAGACTTACCCTCTCGCAGGAGGTCGAACTTAACCGATGCAGCCCGGCTCGAGAATCAAGAACCCATCGAAGGGGTGGTGATGCACCGAAATTATATTGATCTGATTGATGTAGATATATTACAAAGCACCTGGGCATACGTATTTATACCCTGAGTTGATACGAGTCCTTATTGGACACGGTACATGATTTCCTAATTACAGAAGGAAACATTAACAGGACCCGACCGGACATGAGGTCAGGTTTCCTAAAGATAAAATATTAATTTGCCTAATTAATAATCTGCCATACTGCGGTCTTCATGGCTTCCTCCTGGATTCGGTCCCTTCTGGATCAACTTCCGTTAGTTAACTGTAATTTTCTTCTTGACCGAATCTGATACAGAGCCATACCAAATTTTGGCGTTAACACATGCCCCCCAATTTCGGAGTTCTTCATAGGATTTTGAAATTCTTTTATTTTGGGCCTTCAGATTCCTTCCATATCGAGACGGCCCAAGGTAGCCCACTTGCCTTAATTGTTTGAAACAGTGCGAACGGCCTCGATTCCGGCCCGGTCATCATGCCTCTATAAACCGCTTCGTCTCTCTAGCCTTTTTTACGCTTTCACATCACCAGAGCACTACCGCTTCTTCTTCCAAGACCTCGACGAACTCCGGCGAACTCAGACGAACCGTCGCAACTCTTTCTTCGACCACTGATTCCCGCTCTTCTTCTTCTGGCGCAATGGCCTCAGCATCCGCAGTCCCCGAGGTAATCTTTCTATCCGATCGTTTCTCCCTGATTCTGTAGCTTAGATGAATCCAATCTGCCATGTTCTTCACCTGTTCTTCATCGTGTTCTTGTTTACTGTAGAACCTTAGGAACCAAGTTCTGATCCCAGCCGCCGATTACCCAAATTTCTTCTATCATGGCCCAATAGGTAGCGAGGATCCCACAGATTTCATCAGCGCTGAGACCCAACGCATTCCTTTCAAGAACTCCGCCATGTTAGTCAGTGATTAGACCAATAGCTTCAGATCATGGCCGAGCAAGCTTCCTGGGTGGAGGGACTGGTATATTAGAGTATCGGCCGCGAAGAGAACCCTCTGGGAAGAATCAAACATCGGCCATTGCATGAACCTTTCTCTGGCCGATATGGAAAAGAACGAACCCTTGCTTGCATCGGCTTCATATTTCTGGTCAGATGCTCTCAACGCCTTCATGTTTGGGCACGGACCGATGACCCCCACCTTGATGGATGTGATTATGCTCACCTGCCTCGACACGACGAACTACATCAATCCCTTCAGGCTCCGATTCAAGCCTGCTCATCGGCTTCAAGCGAAGAACATTGGTGGCTGATCCAGGTATATATCAATCCACAACAAGGGAACTGGACCAGTCGACGATCGGGAACATGTCGCCTTTTTGAACTTGTGGCTGGAACGGTTTGTTTTTGGTGGTGCAACCCTCGGCCCAACGACCAACATGCAATGTCTAGCAGAGTGTTTGGCCGATCGGAAACAAATCCCCTTGGGGCAATACCTCCTCAGCGCCACTTATCAGCTGCTACATCAAGTAGCGACCAAGCTATCGGCCGGCCAGCCCATCGGACATATTGGGGGTCCTTGGTGGTTTGTGCAGCTATGGCTCAACGTCTACACCTCCAAGGCCTTTTCTGAGACTTCTTTTCTTAACCAATCCTTTCCAGCCGATCATACAGAAGACCAGGACCTACTTACCGCCGATGTATCTCCATGGGCGAAGCTGCATCGGCTCTCCCTGGCGGCAAGATAACACCTGCTGGACTCAGTCAATGGTTCAAGGGGTTTTATTACGGCTTCACCAAGGAGGCCACACTTTGGTTTGCATACAATGATGCATCGTCATTCGAAATGCCTTCCAACTTCAACCCACTCGATGCTCTAGAAGACGATGAGTCGAAGGCCATATTTCTATCGGCCGTTACCCCCTGTCTGCTGCCGACTGGCTTTTCTTTGGGCCGATCACAACCATCATATGAATTCTACCATCCATCGGTCGGCTCCCATCAGCTTGGTCTTGGTCAACTTCCGATCGGCCTATTCTTCATCGACAAACTTCAAGCCCGGGGCAACGTCAACAATGCCCTAGAGTATGATCGGATGCGTACCTTAACAGAATCTCTTCCCCTGGGCGCCGCCACCGAGGTGAATGTATGTACCGCCAACACAAAGCTTTTTGCCCGATGGTGGTCAGAATGGAGGAGACATCTATTCAACTTAGCGGCCATCCACTACTATTCTCGCCTCAATGCCGACTACATCGAATCCGATGACGAGGTAACACCCATAAGCCTTAATCATCATCTCCGATCATCTCTCACTCTTAATTTTGCAGGCTGCCAACGTCGAGCCCCCAACGACAAGCACTAGTGGTCGGCCGATCATGTATCAACCCCCATCGGCCACTCCGAACTTAGGGCGCGATGCTCCTCCTCCATCGGCTCTCCTCTAGGTGCGCCCGGTCGACAGGACAGAAGCGCAAAAAGCTGGCGCATCGCCTTCCTCAAGAAGCAGAAAACAATGCCGATGTCATGGTCACGACGCACCTACTCCCCAAACAACATCGGCCCCCTCATCTCCTCGGGTATGTGCTAAGTCTTGATATCATTATCTGTTTTCCCATCTTTTTCATCAATTTCATTTTCAGCTCGAGTCATCGGCCCTGAACCTCAACCTTCTACTGACATCCCTCCAAGCACCAAGCGATGATTTCTCCAGCTGCTCCAATCTCAGCACCCAGTCCCAAGCCGTTGATGAGGCTGTTCCTACTATCGCCTGACATCGGCCGTTCTGAAGAACAACCTACCATCCACTTGAAGCCGATGCCACCCAAGCTGCCGATGCCCTACCTCAGGTAATCTCTCTATATCCATACTTCATTTTTTAACTCTTCACTGATCTTGTACCGATGTCAATTTGCAGTCCTTAGCTGATTTGTTCTCCTTCGACATCGGCAAGTACTTAGAGGCAGAAGAAGCAACAGCCACCAGCGCGGCAACCAAACCATCCTTCCAGCGATGTGCGCGAGTACTTGACGAATATCATCAGTTGGCTGGAAAATCCAATCGACGCACTAGTGGAAGACTGCGGGCCGATCCGAGCAAGACTTGCAGATATTGAACATCATTTGCCCGAAGAACTCATCGACGCACTGACTCCCGCGGCATATCTGGAATCTCATAGATTCAGACTCATCAAGCTCAGGCAACGCATGGCCAATCGTGCTGACCAACAAAAGATAACCCAAGATATCCAAGTCGATCGGCTGTCAGCCCAAACAGAGAAGAAAAAGTTTGATGACATGGTAACTGCCCCTCAAGAGCTCCAATCCAAATTGGACCAACTGAAGAAAAAGGAGGCCGATTTACTGGCAGAACTTGAAAACTCGTAAGGATCTTGAAACAAACAGAATCCCAGCTTATCGGCCTGCCACAAGCTATACAAGATCAAGAGGCTAAGGTTGCAGCACGGTGCGTCAAGTTCGTTCATTGGCGCAAAAATTGAGACCATCCCGGCTCCGATGAAGACGACATTCGCGCTATCAATGAGTGCGCGTGCTATCAATGAATTCGCGTGCGATCGAAACAATTCAGAACTTTTTGTAAAACCTTGATACTATTGATGTTGCTCCGAAATACGCCGATGATCTTTTGCTGTAACATAATCTAATCGGCACTGTTGCTTGTTTCTTTCAATTGTCCCTTAATATTTTTGTCTGTTTGATCTAAAGGCGATATCAATTGATATCGGCTATCTTTAGGTGATGCAAAAACATCGGCTTTCTGAACTGTTTTAGAAATCGGCCGCGTCCAGCCGATTCAGGAGTTAATCCAAACGCTCGGATAGTACTTCTTGAGATATTTCCCATTAAGCGCTTTAGCAAACTCCGTCCCCCCAAGATCTTCTAGTATATAAGGCATTACCAGGCACACAACGATTAATCGATAGGGCCCTTCCCCAATTAGGCGACCACTTTCCAAACTTGTTATCTCTGACCGATCGGCAAAATCAATTTCCATACAAGATCTCCCTTAGCAAACGATTTATTCACCACTTTTTTGTTATAATGCCTAGCTGCCTTAGCCTTGTTTTCCTTGATCCTCTCCAGCACCCTTAACCAATTCTGAGCCAAATCTTCAAGTTCATCTGTCATTAAGTTATAATAATCATCGGCTGTTAATTGATTTTGCAAAGAAATCCTCCTAGAGCCGATGTTAATCTCCCAAGGCAAAACTGCTTCATGTCCATATACTAGTTGGTAAGATGGCACCCAGGTAGATCCATGACACGCCATCTGATATGCCCATAACGAATCGGCTAACGTAGTATGCCATCTTCGCGGCTTGTTCATCAATTTCCGCTTAATCAACTTGATCAAACTCTTATTAGAAGCTTCCGCCTGTCCATTAGCCTGAGCATAATAAGGCGATGAATTTAATAACTTGATTCCCATACTGGCAGCAAACTGTTGAAACTCTCGAACACGAAAATAGATCCCTGATCAGTAGTTATCGTCTGAGGAATTCCAAACCGATAAATTATGTGCTCCTTTACAAACTCGATCGCTTCTTTGGACGTAACTTTCTTCAGAGGAATCGCTTCCACCCACTTTGTAAAAGAATCTGTCGCCGCCAATATGAATTTATGTCCTTTACTCGATGGAGGATAAACCTGGCCGATCATGTCAATTCCCCATCCTCTGAACGGCCACGGTTTGATGATAGGATTCATAGCCGATGTTGGTGCCTGCTGTATATTCCCAAACTTCTGACAATCCTGACATCCTTTATAGTACCTGAAGCAATCATCCAGCATTGTCGGCCAAAAATATCCTACTCTTGTCAGCAACCACTTCATCTTATGAGCCGATTGATGAGTCCCACAAACACCCTCAGGCACTTCGCACATAACCACTTTGGCTTCTTCCAAATTCAGGCACCTCAGCAGAACTCCCTCAAAAGTTCGATAATATAATTCTCCATCAAGCAGCACATATTTAGTAGCTTTATACCGAAGTTTCCTAGAAACCGATTGTGACAGATTTTGCAGATAACCAATTATTTCCTGCCTCCAATCATCGGCTTTATCCTGAATATCATTATCGGCTATTTCAACCTCAACTTGTTTATTCAGCCGATAACCCGAAGCAATTTGCGCAAGATCATTGGCTAGCACGATACTTGTGTATTATTATGATCTCTATTGCACTCATATTCCTGACAACCTTGATCATCGGCTCTAAGCCGATGTATAAGTGCTACAGTGCGTATCGGCCATCGGCCGATGAGATGAGTTCAAGCCGGCTTCCAGCCGATTGGCTCGCGAATTTAACATTTCTTTGTCCTTGTCAATTACAGGGTCAAATTGACTGGCACGCCTACGAACCTCAAGACTTTAGGACCTGCACTGGAGTAAAGCAAATCTCCCAGGCCTTCGCGTGTCACCCAGACGTCGGACGGCCCCCGGCGGGTGGTTTTCGGCGTCAACAGATCAATGACTGTAACTCTGTCTTGTTGCTTGGTGGCTCTGTAGTCTTAATGGCTCTGATGCTCCGTTGACTAACTTCAATTCCTCGCTAATGAACCATAAAACCCAAAAACTGCCCAGCCGATACACTAAAAGCGCATTTATTGGGATTCATCCTTAGTCCGTATTTCTTGGCCCTTTCCAACACTTTTCGCAAATCGGCTATATGGCTTTCCTCACTCTTAGACTTAACCACCACATCATCAATGTAAATTTCCACTAACAAGCCGATGAGATCATGAAATATATAATTCATCGCCCTCTGATAAGTCGCACCGGCACTTTTTAACCCAAACGTCATTACTACCCACTCATATAAGCCGATAGCTTTAGAACATCGAAACGCAGTCTTATGTATATCTTCTTCAGCCATAAAAATCTGATTGTATCCTGCATTGCCGTCCATGAAGCTAATAATCTTGTGGCCTGATGCTGCATCCACCAACAAATCCGCTATCGGCATCGGGTACTCATCCTTGGGGGTAGCTTTATTTAAATCCCAAAAATCGATACATATCCTCAATTTTCCATTCTTCCTTTCCACCGGGACGATATTAGAAACCCACTCAGCATATCGGCACGGCCTTATAAACTTGGCATCATATAACCTTGTAATCTCTACTTTGATTGGCTCATATAATTCTGCCTTAAACCTCCTTGGAGCCTGTTTGAACGGCCGATATCTTGGTTTAATGGGTAGCCGATGTTCAACAATTGATCGGCTTAATCCTGGCATCTCATGATACTCCCAAGCAAAACAATCCCGATACTCCTTCAACAGTGTTATCAATTCTTCTCGAAGTTCAGGGCATAACTTTTTGCTTATGTACGTCGGCCTTGGCTTATCTCCTAGTCCTATGTCGATCTCCTCTAAGTCATCGGCTGACGTAAACCCTTGTCCCAGTTTCCCCTCGAAATCTTCAATGGAGCCCATCAGAGTAACAGCTCGGAGCCGACTTGCTGAATCGGCTGTATCCCTTGGCTGGTGACCTTAAGATAATCTCCTTCCCATGTTTTTCCAAACAAGCAATCAACACCATCTGCTTCCTAGACCGACAAATCGGTCATTGCAATGTTGGTTGACCGATCTGCTAGGACTACCTCGACTTGATCTCCTTGCCACTGTATCAAACATTGATGCATCGTCGAGGGCGCGCAGCAGATCGTGTGAATCCAATCCCTACCAAGAAGCAGACTATATGACCCTTTTCCATCGATAATGAAAAACGTGGTAGGTAATGTCTTGTTTCCCACTGTCAACTCCATGTTTAACACGCCTTTCGCCTCTGATGAATTTCCACCGAAGTCTTTTAGCACCATATTCGTCTTGATCAAATCTTCGGCAGTTTTCCCCAATTTTCGAAATGTAGCATGAGGCATTAGATTAACAGCTACTCCCCCATCAACTAGCATCTTTGTCATCGGCTTCCCATTCACATAGCCCTTGATATATAATGGCTTTAAGTGCCGATGCTCTGATTCCTCAGGTTTATCAAATATGGCCTGATCGGGTTGCAACGTTAGCTGAGCGAACACTTCTTCATTGCCTTCTTCGTCTGGCAAAAGTGCTTTATACTCCCGAGGAAAAAAGAAAACCATGTTTACTGGAGCCGATGAATCGACTTCATCGTCCTTCCTCTTCACACGCCATACTCGTTTAGTTCTCTTGTGACAATGATCGGCTTCTTCTTGATCTTGCCTCTGTTCTTCCTGTTGCTCTCGGTGTCGTAGCCGCTGTGCCCTTCTCTTCTGATTCTTTGTGAATATTCCGCTAGGACACCACTGAGGATTTTGGGCTTGTTTTTCACGTACTTCCTCCTTATTTTCTTCAAAGAATTCTTCGTGGACCGGCCCTAATCGGCTATGTACCGATGCTCGTCTCCTAGGTGGCCGATCCTGTGAAAAACTTTCCTGCTGATCCCGCTGAAACCTCAGATTATTGCACTCAGGGCAATCTTCAATTGATGGCAATCTCATCCCTTGATCCCAGCAGAATCGGAAGAACGGATAATCCCAATGTGGATTATATTTTTCCCTGTCTGGCTCGATCCACTGTTCTTCGTACTTTGAATATTTTTCTATCATGCCTGATGAAGTAATTCTTGATTTCCTATGATCCACATGCCTTCCTTCATCGGCTTGAGTCCTTGACGACGATCCCGCATAAACCATGTTCACGGGGAACGGGTGTCCGTCGATTTTCATCGGCTTTTTGTCTTCGAATTTGATCCTTCCTTGCTCAACAGCCGATAGAATTTGTTGCCGAAAAACTTTGCACTCATTAGTGTGATGTGATATCGTATTGTGCCATTTGCAATATCTTTTCTTCTTCAGTTCTTCGGCTGATGGAATTACGTGATTTGCAAGAAGTTGTATCTGCTTCTCCTATAACAGTAGATCGAAGATTTTATCGGCTTTATTAATGTCAAAATCATACCGTTCTTCCTTGCCGATATCCTTGACCCACAGGCATGATACTGATTTTTTGTTCCTAGCCCACTCCGCCAATCCGACTTCAGCATCGGATCCCTCATCGTCTGAGTCCGATGAATAAACTTGTACCTGAGCAACCCTTCTCTGATATTTATCTTTTTTCGCCTCCTGAAATCGGCTTTCATGAGCCGATACCTTCTGTACCAGGTGCGCCAGGGACTCGAACTCCTGTGATGAAAACCTCTCTTTGATTGGCGCTAAGAGACCCTGGAAAGCCAAATCGGCTAGATGTCCATCGCTCAGGTTCAGACTGAAATCGCTGAATATATTCCAGTACTGTTTCATCTGGTCTCTGTCTAACCGATGTTAGATCCGTCAGTCTCATCTCATGGATCCCAGCAAAGAAGTATTTGTGAAACTGTTTTTCTAGATCGGCCCATCCCCGAACTGAATTCGGTGGCAATGAAGAAAACCATGTAAAAGCCGATCCAGAAAGCGACAAGGGGAAAAACCTAACTCTCAGAGCCTCTTCAGCCGATGCCTCTCCGCACTGCGCCAGGAATCGGCTAATGTGCTCTACTGTAGATGTGTTGTCTTGCCCTGAGAACTTGGAGAAATCCGGGACTCTGTATCGGTGTGGTAATGGAACTCTGTCGAACCACTCAGGATATGGATGCCGATACATATATGTTTGCTCCTTGGGCTTGATCCCAAACTGTTCCCTCACTATCTCTGCGACCCTTGCCGACAAATCTTCTTCCCTTGGGTTGTCCTGTTGATATTGTACGGGTGGAGTTGGTTGCCGATTCCGTCTAGGGTATTCTCTCTGATGATTTCTTGAATCGGCAATACCACCTGGGTAATTCTGTTGATATCCCCCATAATAAGCAGACCGATGGTATCCAGCAGGAATATCCTGTTGCCCCCCAGTCTGGTTCTGTGTAAACAGGTTTTCTGGTATGTCTCTGTTTATCCCATAAGTAACCTGATTTGGCTCCGTCTTCAGCGGGAGATAGACAGGTCCTCAAGTAGGCTCTTGAATAATTGATCCATCCACCGTCTTCTTGATGAGATTATGGAGCGTGTTCACCAGGATCCCGGACTGATTGATGAGAGCGTGATGTACTGCTTCGTTCACCATGTCCTGTAAAGGTTTTACTGGTGGACTTTCAGGTGGTGTACGGCTCGATTCTCCAAACAGAATTGGTTTCGGAAACTGAGATTTTTGAATCGGCCCTTGTCTTGTCAAGCTGAAGGATTCCAAGCAAAGCTTCTGAAAATTTACCATATTTTGCTCGACTTGCTGTCTTTGCTCGTCTGTTAAATCTTCCATGTTGACCGAAATTACGTTGTCTGTTTTGATCTCTTTTCTGGCCATGTTGCAATTCCGATTGAGATTTTGTGTCGAAACTTCGTGTCCCATCAGGCGTGCCAAAAACGTGTTGACGCCGAAAACCGCCGGGGGCCGTTCGGCGACTAGAGACACGCGAAGGCCTGGGAGATCTGCTTAGCTCCAGTGTAGGTCCTAAATTTGAGGTTCGTAGGCGTGCCAGTCAATTTGACCCTGCAATTGACAAGGAGAGAAAATGTTAGATCAATGAGCCGATCGGCTAGAAGCCGATCTGGACTCGTCTTATCGGCCGATAGCCGATATGAACTGTAGCACTTATACACCGACTAGGAGCCGATGATGGCATGAGCAGTAACTAATAATAATAAGTAAATATCGAACTAGCCGATTGCCGAAGGAATACTTGAAAATCGGCTATAAACTGATAAAATAAATAGGCAGAATGCATAAGTAAATGGATGGAATAAACTTCAGCCGATTGCAATAGTAATTGCTATGCATCGCTCCAAAGGTACTGCCCGCGCCCGTGCCCGGGCCCTTGCTCGTGCCCGCGCCCAAGTCCTCGCCTGCTGTCCGTGCCCGTGCCCTTGCTCGTGCCCGTGCCCGAGTCCTCGCCTGCCGTCCGTGCCCGTGCCCACGCCCGGGTCCTCGCCTGTTGTTCGTGCCCGGGTTTTCGCCATAGGGAACAAAACCGAGATATATAATATTGTGCCGCCCCGACTTAGCAGCGATTTTTAGACATGTTTATGACCAATCGGCTGGATATAAAGATAACCTATCGGCTAAGCACTCCGATAGAACATTACATAAGCACCCATCGGCTCAACAAAGATAAATCTATCATTATCAATCTAGTAGTTCAAACTTAACTGATGCAGCACAGATTAATAATGATAAAAGAATCTCAATGAGCCGATAGATGTAATGCAATCGTGATGTAAAATATGATAACTTATCGGCTATACATCCCGATAAGACGCTTGCGCAAAAAATATCAACCTAGCAGGAACGATTTATCACTGGCAGTTTAGTAGGTCGGACCCAACCGATGCAGCACAAACTGATGATAAATCGCTCCCAGTAAGCCGATACGATTTGCGCACACGTGATGTGATATACCTAATCAATCTATGAGATCAAACTAAACTGATGCAGCCATAGACAAAACAGATATATCGTGGTAAGCCGTCCACCGTGAACCGACTAGAATATCGGACTTAACCGAGGAAGTCTTAGCCGATGCGGTGGCCGGGGTGACGAGACTTACCCTCTCGCAGGAGGTCGAACTTAACCGATGCAGCCCGGCTCGAGAAGCAAGAACCCGTCGAAAGGGTGGCGATGTGACGAAATTGTATTGATCTGATTAATGTAGATGTCTTACAAAGCACCCGGGCATACGTATTTATACCCCGAGTTGACACGAGTCCTTATTGGACACGGTACATGATTTCCTAATTACAGAAGGAAACATTAACAGGACCCGATCACACACGAGATCAGGTTTCCTAAAGATAGACACCAGCACTTGCCTAATTAATAGATACAGTAATTAACTGCCATACTGTGGTCTTCACGGCTTCTTCCTGGATTCGGTTCCTTCTGGATCAACTTCTGCTAGTTAACTGTAATTTTCTTCTTGATCAAATCTGATACAGAGCCATACCAAATTTTGGCGTTAACACAACTGTAATTTCTTCTTATCTGGTATAGGGACAGGTAGGGCTCTTTGCACGTGAACTCCATGAAACTTAGTTTCATACTTTCAAAATACTTCATACAATTTATTCTTAGCATCAGAATAATATTTAGTATAATCAACATTTATTGCGTCCTCAATAAGATTCAAAATATTGAGAAATCCCCACATTTTACTCCTAGGATCAAGAATAAATGCAAAAGCATACAAGTATGAGATGTCCCTCCAGTATTCAAGATATTTCTGTTTCATATGAAATATTGCAAGTCCTAGTTATTGGTCATTTTCATATTCTCGTAATAAAGTGGCAATCTCAAAAATCTTATGAAAAATTAAATTAGTAAATACCAGAAAAAGTAACAGTTGCATCATAAAATGTTTCAAAGAAGTAATAAAACCTTTCGACAATATGCCAATATTGTTCTGTCAGAAGCGGTTGGCCGTCACTGGTAATAACATTCTTGAATTGCAAAAAAACGTTAGTGTTTCTTTGTAAGGTAAAACATGCCTCAATATCAAATAAGTCGAGTTCCATCGATGGTCCGCATCAGTTTGGAACTTGCATGGACGCTTGTCCGACGTTGCAAGTCAAGGATTAGAACCATTCAGCCATGTTATGGCTTCACGAATGGGATCAAGATATGCAATTAGTCTCTTAAACCCAGATTTAACTATAAGATTGATAACATGGCATGCACAACATTGATGTAAAAGAAATAATTCAGCATAAACAGAAAATAAATGCTGCAGAATTTCATTGCTCTGGAATTTGCAGCTGCATTATCTAGAGTTACTTCAAAAATTTTATTTGTGAGACCAAATTCCTCACAAACTCTAGAAATTCTTTCAGCAATATTTTCAGCAGTATGTGAAACATCAGTTAATTTTAAAGCTATTACTCTTTTTTTAAATTCCTAGTTATCATCAACATAATGAGCTACTACACTAATATAGTACTCTTTAGGCCTACCACTCCAAATATTAGAGGTGATACTAATAGAAAAGGTGTATGTAGCAAACAATTGCTTAATAGTGTCCTAGTCTTGGTTATAAACATTCACCAAGTCATGAGTTGTGGTCTGTTTACTAACAGATTGAAACCTAGAATTATGAACAATTTTAATATAAGTCTCAAATGCAAGAGACTACCAAAGTTTAAGGGTAGATCCTGTCTAGCAATTAAACGAGTAAGGGAATCTCGTGCTACTTGAGGATTGTACTCCCATACACATACCGTACCGTCAGGATTTAGTACCAGTTGCTACTGTCGTAGCTGGTAACCTTGCTTCTTTGCACACGTCTCAGCGTGCCTTCTCAAATGCTCTGTACCACCAGAAGATTTTCTAGATAGTTTAGTTTTACAAATTCTACATTTCGCGTAAGCTACCTCCCTTCCATCCATACCAGTCTCCTTGATCTCATCAAAATGTTGCCACGCGGAAAAAGTTCTTGATCTCTTTAGCCGGTTGTCGTCGATACGCTCCCGCTCACAATTCCTGATCCTTTCGAGACTACATGTACTTCTTCAGGCAGTCCTTACGATGTAGGAGCCAATCCAGAGTCGTCTTGCTCGACTTTGTTATATTTAATTGGGCTTGGCCCATTTAATCCCAAGAAATTCCAAGGCCCACAATTAATGCTAGGTGAAAAATGGTTTAGTCCCACATGGGAAATTAACAAGAAATTGGCTCAACTTAAATAGGCTGCAATTGTGTGCACCTGTTGACAAGTTGAGGGTGACAGATGGAGGGCCACACGCGCGTGTGCCGGGCAAGGCCGGGCCGTGCTCGTGGCCGAGGCGAGGCGAGGCGTGTGCGAGTCGAGTCTAGACGGGATGGGAACACGAACGTGAACGGTCGAACCTTTCACCTCCTGCTCTCTTTATTTTTTGGTGGACTATTGAATGGCTGGTGGACGGTTCATTGGCAACTGTTCATCTAGGCCATTAGGTCCATTTAATTTTTGGCTTTACGGCTTTGCGTCCCTTTGGCCTCATCCAACTTTTGGGCTTCCGACTCCCTGCCTACTCCGCACACTATAAAAGGGGTCTATGCCTCCTCTTCTCACTGCACCAAGGTTGAGAGAACCACCACCACCAGCACCATAGTTTCTCCTATGTTGCACTTAGTGATTCCCGGTCCAGAAGAACTTGCACGCACAAGCTTCCTGGACGAGCAGGCCTCCGAAGCTCCGTCCGCCTGAGTACCTGCACAGGAGGGTGAGCGATCAAGTTTTTGGGGAGCGCTTCTTCGGCGCGACTGCTCGAACTTCGTCTTCTTCCTCATCGCCACTGCTTTGTCTTCTTCCTCGTCGTCACTACTGCTTCATCTTATTCCTCGTCGTGACTACTTCCTCACCTCTGTACGACTACACCAACATGTTGACGGACCATAACAACGACACCAACACCAACACCACTCCGGGGTCCAGTGGTCCTGACACTAGACTTGCTTCTGGGTACACTCCTGTGCTCGTTTCTTTTGTGTTAAACATGTTGATATATGCAGCTTTCAGCATATTCATGTTTAGCACAAGTAACGGATCATTCACGCACTTTTTTGTCACAATATTTCTAAAGAATTTCTGGATTAAAATATACCGAATTTTGACTATATTTCCAACAATCCAAAAACTTGATAGGTCTTTTTCGGTAGTTGGTTTTGCTGCGTCACTAAAGCCACATCCTTTTGATGGTTCCAACTATAAGAGATGGAAGGCACGTTCACTGCTGTGCTTGACAGCCATGCAATGCTTTCATGTTGCACAACGCAAGCCCACTGAACCGCCTCCTACCCCTGAGGAGGAGCGCAAGTTTGAAGCGGCTGATTGCCTGTTTCGAGGTGCACTGAAAAGCGTGCTGGCTGACAACATAGTGGACGTGTACATGCATATGCCTACGGGCAAAGAGATGTGAGATGCACTCGATGCCAAGTTCGGAGTTTTTGATGCTGGCAGTGGGCTGTATATCATGGAGCAGTTCTATGACTACAGGATGGCCGATGACCGTTCTGTAGTAGAGCAGGCTCATGAGATTCAGGAGCTGGCAAAGGAACTAGAGAACAACAGTTGTGAGTTGCCGAACAAGTTTGTGGCAGGTGGCATTATTGCCAAACTACCACCTTTTTGGATAGATTTTGCCACTTCTCTGAAGCAAAAGAGACAGGAGTTCAGTGTTACTGATCTCATTGGCTCCTTGGGTGTTAAAGAGAAGGCGAGTGCAAAAGACAATCGTGGCAAGAGAATTGAGGGAGGTTCTAGCGCTAATGTGGTGCAGAAGAAGAACCCTCAAGCCTCCCACAAGAAGAAGAACAAGTCCGATGTCAAGACCAAGGGCAATACCACTTTTAAAAAGAAGAAAGGCAAGAGAAGGACATCTGCTTTGTGTGCGGTGATTTTGGCCATTGGGCCAAGGATTGTCCATACCACAAGGATAAGCAGAAGAGGTCCGCTAAAATGGTTATTAACGAGGCTGGAGGAACTACGGGGTATGGTAATTTTTTACCTACAGTTCTCTTTGTTTTTCATTCACCTGAATGGTGGGTTGATACTGGAGCTAATATTCATGTATGTGCTAATATTTCCCTGTTTTTATCTTATCAGGACGGCAAAGGTTCCTCCTTGTTGATGGGGAACGGATCACATGCAGCTGTTCATGGTGTTGGTACGGTCGATCTGAAGTTTATTTCGGGAAAGACTGTGCAGCTAAAGAACGTGCAGCATGTCTCCTCAATAAAGAAAAACCTCGTGAGCGGCTCTCTACTTTATAGAGATGGTTTTAAACTTGTCTTTGAATCCAATAAATGTGTTGTATCAAAGTATGGCACATTTGTTGGTAAAGGGTATGAAAGCAGAGACTTGTTCCGCCTCTCTTTGAATGATGCGTGTAATAAAGTTATGAACCATGTGAGTAATGATGATGAGTCTAATGTTTGGCATTCTCGACTTTGTCACATTAATTTTGGCTGTATGACACGCTTAGCCAACATGAGTTTAATCCCTATGTTCAATTTGATCAAAAGTTCTAAGTGCCATACATGTGTTTAATCAAAACAACCTCGCAAGCCTCACAAGGCAACGGAGGCGAGGAATTTGGCACCACTAGAACTTGTTCATACCGATTTGTGCGAGATGAACGGCATGTTGACCAAGGGGGAAAGAAATATTTCATGACATTTATAGATGATTGTACTAGATTTTGTTATGTATACTTATTGAAAACAAAAGATGAAGCATTGCATTACTTTAAGATCTATAAGGCTGAGGTAGAAAACCAACTTGAAAGAAAAATCAAACGGTTAAGGTCGGATCGTGGTGTAGAGTATTTTTCATGTGAGTTTACTGTATTTTGTAAGGAACTTGGTATTATTCATGAGAGGACGCCTCCCTATTCACCCCAATCAAACGTGGTTGC
This sequence comes from Oryza meyeriana var. granulata, assembly GCA_003991445.1. Lineage (NCBI taxonomy): Eukaryota > Viridiplantae > Streptophyta > Magnoliopsida > Poales > Poaceae > Oryza > Oryza meyeriana. The sequence continues at coordinate 37,285 of RYFJ01003147.1, read as the reverse complement.
CGAAAGAAAGAATCGCATTCTAACTGATTTGGTTAACGCCATATTAGACACTGCGGGACTTTCCAAAAAATGGTGGGATAAGGCTATATTGGCTGTATGTCATGTCCTGAATAGAGTACCTACAAAGAATAAAGAAATAACACCATTCGAGGAATGAGAAAAGAAAAGGTTGACTCTCTCATACTTGCACACTTGGGGATGTTTGGCCAAAGTAAATGTGCCAATAATAAAAAAGCATAAACTTGGACAAAAAACGTAGGTTGTGTCTTTCTTGATTACGCTATCCACAGCGTGGGTTATAGGTTCTTAATTGTAAATGCTGGAGTACCAAACATGCATGTTGGTACAATCATTGAGTCCAGAGATGCTACATTTTTTGAGAATGAATTTCTTATGAAAAAGGTACATAGCTAATCTAGTCAAGAACCTATTTTATCACCTGATTCATTTATGCCGATAGAACATGATGAACAAATGCCTGTGGAAAATCCTGAGTAGGATAACACTATAGTTACTCCAAAGAATAAGAGACAGAGGACTGCAAAGTCTTTTGGTGAAGACTACATTGTATACCTCGTGGATGACATTCCAAGAACCATAGAAAAGGCATACTCAGCTCCTGACGCTGACTATTGGAAGGAAGTGGTATGGAGTGAGATGAATTCTATTATGCCTAATGGAACTTAGGGGGTCGTTGGTCGTCCTTATGGGTGCAAACCTGTAGTATATAAATGGGTTTTCAAGAAAAAACTTAGAGGAGCTATGGGATGTGGAGCGGTGGAGCTTTCCTTAAAACATTTTTGATTTTTAGATAAAATTTATCTAAATCAAAAATTTAGAGTACAAGATGAGAGATTGAGAGCTTTGGATGAGCCAAAATATTGAGGGTGGTTGCCCTATTTATAGAAAAAAAATTTCATATTTTTTTGGGTTTTTTTCGGATTTTTTTATCCTCCAACAACTAAATTCGAAAAATAGGCATTGTTTACTGGACGTTGAGACACGTGGCACTTTTTCATTGGACGAGCCAGGTCAAACTAGCCGTTGGGCCCGTAGTGCGTCGGCCAGCCTGCCCGCTGTTGCCGCTCCTCCGTACTCGTATAGGCCATGTCGTGTCGGTCCGCCGTGCTACCCCCTACCCAGACACGATATGGATGAATGGTCCGTACCAACATGATCTAGAGTGGAGAGTAAAACATGGCTGAACTTACTCAGTATAGTTACTATATAGCACTGTATATAGACCGATCCGATAAGGTACGGCTTACCTGCACATCTATTGGACAGCTATAGGCAGCTGCAACACAGAAACCGTGTACTGTCCCGTGTCCGTTTGTATACACGTGTAATCCGCGCGATGTAACCAGTGGAACCGCGTAGAGATCGCGTCAGCGCGCGCGGGATAGATTAATCAGTCTAAAGAGGAACTCGTTAAGTGAAATCAATGTGAAGATGACTTTTTGATACTCCAAAACAAACAAACGAGTTGATCACCCGCCGTAAAACGGTAAAAGAAGTAAAGAACCCCTAATTATAGGACCTATGGACTTTGAGGAGAGACTTTGAGAGAGAGAAAAAAAAGGTCTCTGTCCGTGTCAACGCCTTGTGATAATCTGAGATTGATTATTTGCTACTACTAGTAGATGACAGATCGACTACCGGAAGACGGCAATCGCATCGGATCTTGAGGTCTTTTAGCAAACTGGTCAAACATGACGGATCGACTAAGATAGTGTTTGGAGCAGCTTGGTAGCTTCTGTCTTAGTTTTTGTTATTGTTAGCACGTTTTTTTAAATATAAAATAATATATTTTTTAAAAACTTTCTATATAAAAATATCTTAAAAAATTAAATAGATCTATTTTTAAGTTTATAATAGTTAATACTTAATTAATCACATGTTAATAATATTTCTTATTTTACGTGTGTCTTATAAGTCAGCTGCACCAGATCTGTCTGAACATGTCCTAAATTAAAGCCGTGCCTTTTTCTCTCGATCTGTGTCAAAGCCGTAAATTTTTCACGAAATCCAATCGAATCGAGGTTAAAGTTCAAACCTGGCAGCAAAACTGCAAAAGTACTCGTAAAATGGTACCGTTAATTAGTGGAGGTAGGCTTTCGTCCGGTGATGCTCTGAGCTGTGCGTTGACCTTAATTAGGAGGTAAAATTAAAAAAAACCTTAATTTGGGAGGTTATTGGTCCACAGGGAGCCCGTTGCTTGAGATTTGTCTACGGTATGTCCAGAATCCAGATAGGTTTAGACCAGTAATGGCTTGATGGATAGATTAAGGCACCGTTTGTAACGTTTTGACGTGGTCTATAAACCGCATTTAAAAAAAAACGTTATTAGCATATAAGTATTGATTATTAAAAATTTAAAAAATATATCTATTTAATTTTCTAGAGATATTTTTATATATAATTTTATTTAAATAAATTATTTTACGTTTCGAGAAATATGTTAACAAAAACCAAAGTCATAAGCTACATACCGAAAACAACACTACTTAGAGCTGTAACACCAATGTGTTAGGCACAGCTGCTAGGTAAAAAGGGAAGGCAGGAAGGAATTTGGAATTGCGAATTTGTCTACCTCAGGTCCACGGGCTAGACAGCAAAAACTCAAGTCAAGGTAGCATCTCAAAATATATTAGTATGTAAATTTATCCTTAATATAACTATTTTTTCATATACTTTTACATCTTAATCAATCATAACATCTTTTATTTAATTTCTTCACCTAATTTTTCATCTCAATCAATCAAAAACATTTCCCATCTCAAATTTAATCTCTCTAAAAAAATATATAAGTAGTTATATTTTAATACGAAAGAAGCAGGCTAGTATACTCCTAATACTACTGTAGTACAAGGAGTGAAAGAACTTTCCAGAAATTTTAGTGATTGAGCACTACGGAGTATTGTAGTAATAAGTAGTAATTCTTATAAAACTCACGTAAATTTATCCGTGCTAAATAAGCCCATCGAGACGTCGATCTCTTCTAGAAGTTCATCCAACACATTCGTTTGTCAATTCAAGTAGTAGTAGGCAAATTCTTCCGTGTCTATCTGTAAACCGACAGGTCACCTGTAGAAGATCATTGTCTACCCAACGACTTGGCTACAAGAAATAAATTGGACGTATGCTTTGGGTAGATCATAAATGGATGGCTAAAGGGTATCAAACTAGAAAAGACTACGCTTAGAGCATTTGACCGGACACGCCAAAAATTAACGGATAGGTCTTTCTCAGTCAGGGACTATATTGGCCAAGCAGTGAAGTAGTTTCTACTTAGTAGACAGTGTTCGTTTTAGCTTCTGGAAGCTTATCATCCGAGCGCAAAATGAACCAAGTTATTAGCATATAATTAATTAAATATTAAGTATTATAAACTTGAAAAATAGTGTAACGCCCCACTTTCAGCGAGACGTTAAACTCTATTTTACGAAAATCTACCCGTGAAAATTTTGATCTTTGTGTACTTTGTCGTAAGTCATGGGTGGATCTCAGTTTGTCTTCCTTGTCCTTGATCTTAAAATCCATCCTCTCGAAACCTCTGTTCCAAAATAATCTCGGAGCTCAAATCGTCGTATTCGAACTTCGCTCCTTAAACCCTATCGGCTTTCTCCCTTGATATATTCCGCTTCAATATCTGATCCGATGTTCAAACCAAAACCTCAGTATCTGTCCCATTGTTCCGAATCGAAACCCTAAAGATATCCCCTTGATCCTCTCCCTAAAATCCCCCTTGTCTCCTCTCTCCCTTGAACTCTAACAGAACCCTGAGCTAACCTGAGAATCGCATCTTTGTGCAACAAACCTTCCCACCAATACATAAATCCGTATATATGTATGTATACCTATATGCATATGTGTATATGTGTCATCTCTCCATCCTTGTCCCCTTGACATGCCCTTGACTCCCTGGGAAGTTCCCTGAAATCAAATTCCTAACCAGGAATCCAAATTCAAATTTTTATCTCAGATCTAATGCCCCACTTGGGATCCCTCTCAAGATAATCCCTAAAAGCCACAATACAAATCATTAACAAATATGTCAAAAATCCCCTTGGATTCGTTTCCCCTAAAATCCTTTAGATTTTTCCCCTCCTTGAAATTCCCACAAAAATCCCTGCCAGCAACAGCAAATTCAAATTTAAAATTTGAATTTGAATTCAAATCCTTCCACCCCTTTTATCCTCTCCAAATAATCCCAAAAAGGCCAAATGCAAGTTACTTCCAAATAAATACCAAAAATTCCTCCTCTGCCCTCCTAATTTCCTTAATCTTCCCTGAGTTCAAAAACTTAACTTGAATTCAAACCTCAAAGCCAAACCTCAAAATTCCATCCAAACAACTCCCTGGAAAAATGAGAAGGGGTTGTTCCCCTTGGGCCTCTTCCCCCCCCCCCCCCCCCCCCGCGCAGCCCACGGCCCAGCTCTGTGCCCCGCGCTCGCCGTCGCATGCCGCGGATGGCCGCCACATGGCCGTGAGCCACTCGCCCGCTAACCGATCTCACTAAACGGACGCGCGCGCCCCACGCCGCCTAGATTCTTGCCACGTGCCCCGGCTCTCAACTCCAGCTGTTTGATCACCACACACAGTCCCGCCTGTCGCACCGCGCCCGCACGCACGCTCACCGTTTACTCTCCCTCGCGCTGGGCCCGCCTATCGGCCTCTCGCCAAACCCACGTGCACGCGTCCCCGCTCGTCCGCGCCGTCGTCTTCCCCGCCGTTCCATCCCCTTCTTCCCTGTCTTGCACACAACCCATTCGGTCAAAATCCCGCACGGCCGCCCGACATCACAGAGGCCCTACCCGGTCACGCGGAGGCCGCCACTAGCCGCCAACCGTTGGGCATCCACTGCCGCCCATTTTTCCTCCCCTCTTCCTCCTCCTTTCGCCTTTTCCCCACCATGGTTGCACGATCAAAAAGGGGCAGCCAAGCCACTCACGTCACCTTTGCGTCAAAAAGGGGCAGCCAAGCCAAGCCCGTGCTCCGTATTCAAAATGGATCGAGCTCCGCCGCTTGATCCACCGCCATTCATCGCCCATCTCATCATCGTCGTCAATCGAATTCCTTCCCCGAGAAAACCACGCGCTGTCTCGGAATTCTCTCTCACCTCCATTATTTGAACTCCATTATTGAAGGCCCTAGCCGAGCTCCTCCTTGCCTATAAATGCCTGTCGAAAGCCCCTGTTCTCCCTCTAGCTTCTACTCCCTTGGGCGCCGCCGGTCCCGTATCGCCTTCCGAAGCCAACTGTCGCTATCGCCGTTCAGCTGCCTCAGGGTATCCCTCATCGAAGCCGTGCACCGTGGACCACGCTTTCCCGGCTCCGTTCGCTCTTCCTTGCTCGGTCTACGCTTGGCTAAGGACGCAGTGCACCTCACACCTCACCGACGGCGCCATCCCCACTACTCCCGAACTTCATTGCCCTGCAATTACTTTGCTGGTGAGGTTCCCCGTCGAATCATCATCTCTATTTGCATTCCCTGTATTCCTTATGAGTTGTCTAGACGGGGTAGCACAGGAGGTAGCTCCTCAAGAGTGAGCGCCACGCGTGCCTATCCCCTTCACCGCGTACGGCCTAGTGCCACCGTCGAACTACCGCCCGAGAAAAAGCTTCTCACCACCGCCGTTGAGCCCTTGACTCCCTCTAGACCGCCGCCATGGCCATCGTTCCCCTTTCTCTTCTTCTCTCTCCACCGCCTTCGGGTCCACGTCGCCAGCCTCCACCGCTCAGCCTCTCACGGATCTGAGCTGCTCGAAGGTTTCACCTCGGTTCCCTCCTCCCACCGGCACCGCTGAATGTCACCGCACGCCGTCGTACGCTAGATTGTCTCCGTCACTGTGTGCCGTTCGACCCCTGAGCTCCTCCTCGCCCCTGTGCGCGTTGGAGAAGAAGGCCACGTGGCCATCCTGGATGACGACACGCTAGTGCCACGCCGCCCCCGTGTCCTCGAGCGTGTACGCCACTCCCCGTAGACCAACCCGATGACATGTGGGTCCGATCCTTCTAGTCCACTGCGGACTGACCTCGTGCACCCGTCCCACCCGTTCTCTCCTTGTCCCCTTGGTGGACTCGGCCCATGCTCTATGTGACATAGATATGTGGGCCAACTCCTCCCGGTCCACAGTTCGTCCCCACCGTTCACCCTCTCGGTGAGACTGGCAACTGGGCCCCACCTCCATTCCTCTCCCAGGGACACAGCAGCCCTCTCCTCCTTGGATCACTGATCGATGGGCCACCTAGGCCCACTACTCATCCAGTCACTCCCTCTCTCCTCCACTGACCCATGGGCCCTGGGTACCGGTGTCCCCACTTGTTAGTGACCCCCCGAGAATACTCCATTCCAGAGATTAAATAACTCCTTTTCCTTATCCCAGAAATTTGATTAAACTTTGAAAATTCATATCTTTTGATCCGTAACTCTGATTGACTCAGTTCCAACTCCAGTAATTTTCTGAAATTGAGATCTATCTATTGGCACTATTAGTAGTACTAAATAGGGTCCTTTTCTTGGTCTTTGTGTAGATTTTAATTGTTTATGCATAGTAATCGGTCGTTGGAATATCGTTTCGGAGCAGATTTCGCGACGATTTCTCGAAGACTCATGGAGACCTAGAGCAAGGCAAGTTACCTTTGATCAATCGAGCCTATAATTAAATATTAAATTATTTTGATTGCGAAATCTGCATCGATAGACGTGCACTGATCTATGCGGTCCCGTCTGTGAGTCAGACCGGTGGACGTACCCAACCTTACTTCATTTAAATACTTCCTTAATGATTGCAATATCCTGTTCCCTTATAACCACCACTACCGCGTCTCGGTAAGCATGCACTCTTGGGCATGTACCGACAGTCGCCCTTCAAACTTAAAATTGAGAAACCTCTTGGGTAAAATGTGGTTTTACGAAACATTTGAAAAACCCGACGCCTGGTTCGGTGCCTTGCAAAAGAAAAAGAAATTTTAAAATGGAGACTCGTGACACAAGGCCAGTCCGGTGTGTGATGCCTGTGTGGTCACTTTAAGGACTGACTCCTTCGGAATTTCATCTGAGCATATGGCAGTACAATCACATGGGTAAATGGAAAAGCCCCTGGCTGAGTAACTAGTAGCTCAGGGACACCTTGCGTGTCATTAGACTGTGGATTGCTAGGAGGGCATCGAGGAATGCCTCCTAGGTTCCTGCCACAGTATGGTCTGGGACCTACCCTGTTGTTGGTCGCAGACCCCTCCAGCTGACATGAGGTAACCTGGGAGGGCTTGAGAAATGCCTTGTCGCGAAAACCTCTAGGCCATCGATCGTACCTGATCAGTGTGAGCTGGTGGCTAGAGTGAGTAGCGTCGTGTGGGTAAAGTGTACCCCCTCTGCAGAGGTCAAAACTGTCTGAACAGCCGTGCCCACAGTCATGGACGGATATGAGGTGACTCCTTAGCGTAGTTTTATTTTACCCTGTTTGCAAATGTGTGTGTGGTTTAGGAACTGTGGGAAGGATATGCCGTCGAGGACGCGGGTCGTCCGATGATATCGGCTTGCTTGTCGTGTACAGCAGGACTTGGAAAGTCCGAAGAAAATGTTTTGGCTCGGGAAGCTGATTAATGTTAACTCTGAGATTGTGAAAACTGGAGAATTTAAAGAATGATACATTTTCACTCTGATCGGGCGAGACCCATCTCGCCCTGATTGTTGAGAAGCACATACTTAGCAGATTCAAAAGAATTTAAATAAAATGGATTTACAAAATATCCAAGCTCTCTTTGAAGCCTGCAACAACCACTTAAATTCCCCTGACTTGCTGAATACGTAAATACTCACCCTTGCTCTACATATATAGTTCTCCGCCGGGGACTGGAGCTGGAGTTGCAGTGAAGTGAAGACTAGGGTTTTGTCTTGGTTCCCAGCCGTTGCCTGTGTGTTGGGACTTAGTCCACTGTTCCGTTGCTGCCGCTATCTCTGTATTGTTCATTGCTGTCTACGGCTTGCTTCGAAGCTACAACGTAAGTTGGTATATGTCTATTTAATTATTTAAGGTTCTGCAATGATGTATATCTGATTTTCGTGGATACCAACGCTATGTCCTGGGACGGTATCGGTATCGCGGTTCCGCAGAAAAACGGTTCATGCTGATTTCCTGCAGCACGCCCAATTTGGTACCGTTGTACGACGGTATCAAATCGGAGTGTGAAATAGTTTTTTAAAAAAAAACACATTGCCATTCAAGAAGCGTGATAAAAAATGAGATAAGTTGCTGAGCCGATAACCCGACTAGAATGATGCCTTAGTATGTAACTACTCACTTCGTTCTAAAATAGTTGTTGTTCCAGATTATTTAGCGTAGATTAAGGTTTGTGAAGAAAAGACTATAATGCCCCTTATTAAACAATATATATTAGGGAGTGGGAGTGTGGTTGAGAGTATAATGGAGAGAAATTTAAATAAGGGGTGATTGATGGGACAAATAATACTTCAAAGTGACAACTATTTAGAAATAAATTTTAAATATTAAAAAGACAACTATTTTAAGACGAATATAGTATTACAATATTATTCATAAAGTGATAAGGAGAACCATGCCCGTTCGGGAGACAATATAAAAAGTCGTGCTAATCACAGAAAAATACAGAAGTATATCACATCTAGAGTCTAGAGTTTAGTGGGTTTAGATTATAGTAGGGTAAGCACATGCATGTTAGTTGATATAGTTATATGTATCTTTTACGAGTAAACTATAATAGTATTTATAGAAACTAGCTAAATACTTGTATTTTGCTATGAATTATAAGTATGCTAATATTGTTTGAAACAATTTGCAATTGAAATAAGATAATAGTAGAAAGACTGTTTTATAATATTAATATTAAAGTATATGAAGGAGATAGAATTGATGGGTGATAATTCACTGCTATTACAATTGTTTTGTTTTAGAATAGGCAATAATTGCGCGTAAAACCCAACTTTGAAAGGGCTTGCTCGGCTGTGTTTGCGCAGTAGGCCCGCAGGGGCGGAGCTCTCAGTATGGCAAGGTGTGGCGCTCGCCATACCTTAAATTTCTAAAAAAAATTACCCCCAAATCATTCTGTACCATGAGCACACCAAACAAAATGAAGTTTCGGTGAAAAGAACTCCCCGTTCCCCACTCTAGAGGGTGATCTAGGTGGGCCTTGAACCACCCTAGAATTTGGCCCAGAAGTATTCCACCCAAAAAATCGATCCACTAACTCAAAGCCTAATACTGTAGCCTTGAAGGAAGAGAAGCACAAACCAGATCGGGAGGCAGCCGCGCTGCCCGTGCCCCCCGCGCCGCCGCCCGTGCCGCGCCGCCGCCCGTGCCCGCCGGTCGCCGCCCCGCCCGTGCCCGCCGCGTCGCCGCCCGTGCCCGCCGGTCGCCGCCCCGCCCGTGCAGCCCCCGCCCGTGCCCGCCGCGCCGCCGCCCGTGCCAGCCGGTCGCCGCCCCGCCCGTGCAGCCCCCGCCCCGCGCCGCCCGCGCCCGCCTGTCGCCGCGCCGCCGCCTCCCGGCCGTCGCCGCTGCCTCCCGACTCGGCCGGCCCGCCCGAGTCTGTTGCCTGTTGTTGACTGTATATATATACAGAGATTTGGTAGATCAAGAAAAGGGGGAGGAACAACATCACTCCAGACCATCATTTTCGTGTTGATACCTTCTATGCTACTGTAGATGCTATAACTACAGAGTTGGATCATCGGTTTAATGAGGTATCTTCAGAATTGCTTGTTTGTTTTTCTTGTTTGGACCCAAGAGATTCATTCTCTAAATTTGATGTTCATCGTCACTTGGTTAGTCTATTGACTTTACTTGTATCTTTCTATTTATTTTAAATATTTTTACTTATATAGCAGATGACGATCATGATATATTATGTGTATAAATCAATATATTGAGAAATCTTTGATATCTATGTTATCGATTTCGCCACACCTTATTTTTTTTCCGTCCTCCGCCACTGGTAGGCCCTACGCTGAGCCAAGCTATTAATGGCAGTAGCAGCCACAGTAGTCAAGCGAGTTTATTAGGCCAATCCTAATAGTAGTTTTATTCTTAATAAATAAGATATCATGTAAAATTTAGTAATATGACAATATAATTATGAAGAGAGCGGAAAAAGTTTCATCTAGATAAAACTAGGAGTACACTGTTTTCAAGAGTATGAAATTGATTGAAACTGATATTAGGGGTTAGAGTGTTTTATTTCATCTAATTGTATCCAATCTTATGTATCGTTATTAAATGTTATGACTGGTCTATGAAACCAAGAAATGAAATTATGCATTGGAGATCTTATTTTATTCATCAACTTAATTCTTTTTAGATGATATGATACTCTTGGTAACCGTAAAATGAAACTCTCTACTTGAAATAGCCATCTCTTTTTGATTATATGAAAAATATGCTATTTTCTTTATGAATTCTCATTTTTTTAAAACGATTTAAGGCATCTTTTTATCAGTTTGTAGCTTGAGCTACTCGTTTTCTATAAACACACTTATCGAACTATTAAATAGTATATTTTTGCAAAGCCTTACTATACAGAAATTTCTTTGAAAAATTAAATAAATCTATTTTTAAGTTTATAATAATTAATATATAGTTAATCTATTTTTGCATGGCGCTCTTAAGCTCCGCCTTTTGAAAGGCTGCCTAGTATTGAGCCGACCTTGGAGCTAGTAGGCCCCATCTTTAACCTGGACCAAAAATTAACCCCGAAGTGGACACTGGACAGCGCCATCGGATCGGAAAGGTCTCCATACCGCGTAAGCCTCGGCAGCCGCGCGTCGGAGCGACAACACAAGCGGCGATGCTTTTTATACCAGTAGAAAAGACCGGGAAGCGATCGACCAAAGCGCAGCAAAGCAGCACTAGCTGCGAAACAGAACAATTTGCGTCTCGCGTATTACTCGCCTTCGCCTAGTTTAATTGGTAGGAGAAGACACAAGAGGAGGCGACGAACAATCGACCGCGATTCTATCAAGCTTTGTTTCCATGGGGAACTGCTTCGGCTCCGAGGAGGCCGAAGCTGCGGCCGTGAAGCCACCAACACCAGGCCACCATGGGCGCCCCCGAGGTAGTAGTTATTAACATCACTAGCTACGATTCAAAATCTTGTGGCATTTTTCAGCATTGATTTGCCTGTTCGCGCCATGCATTTTTCTTCTTCGTTCTTGACAAGATTGTGATCAAAACCTTGCAGCAGAAGCGGCTACTGCAAGGCGTAGTCGCATGGCAGCGCCCAGCACCCACCGCGCCGGGAGGTCGAGCTCGTCGACGAGCAGCATCACCAACAGAAGCAGCAGCAGTAGCAGAAGCAACCTGCCCCTGGGGGACGGCGTCGCGGACGTCGCCGGGGCGCTCTACCCGGAGCCGGAGGGGAGGATCCTGGAGGTCCCCAACCTCCGCGTCTTCACGTTCGCCGAGCTCAGGGCGGCGACCCGGAACTTCAAGCCGGACACCGTCCTGGGCGAGGGCGGGTTCGGGCGGGTGTACAAGGGCTGGGTCGACGAGAAGACGATGAGCCCCGCGCGCAGCGGCACCGGCATGGTCATCGCCGTCAAGAAGCTCAACCCCGAGAGCGTGCAGGGCCTGCAAGAATGGCAGGTACGTTCGTTCGTTCGTTCACAGCTCGCCATCTGCACCGCTGACCGATCGCAACTTGTTTAGACAGCACGAAAACGGATAGCAGTATCATAATGACACGCATGATTCAGCAGAGCTCAAGCTGATCCAGAAATAATCCTTAAAAATTCACTAAAATAGTCAGTGGTATCGCTACTGGTAGCATGCAGGCATCAATAATTGTGGCCGCGGTTTAAACTTACACTGGATTATTCCTCCTCCATACCGCGTGCTTTTTCTAGAGAAACCATGACGCGTGTTCACGTGGCCGGCCAGGCAGTCCCCACAGTTTTCAAATGTTCATATCCATGTAGTATATGAAGCTAAGAGCTTCTTAATTCGCCGGGCAGGTGAATGCTGCGCCGCTTGCCCACTTCCTTGTAAACGAGTTGTGTGGTGATCACCAGGTTCGCACACCGTTTTAATTTGTGCGCGGCGAATTTTCTGTTTCTACGCGCGCCGCGGACACCGAGTGATATATCGGCACGGTTGGCTTCATTTCTGCGTTTCGGGCTCGTGCATGGTGGGCGAACCCGCGACGTTTTTCTCTTGCAGTCTGAGGTGAACTTTCTCGGGAGGCTGTCGCATCCCAACCTGGTGAGGCTGATTGGGTACTGCGTGGAGGACAGAGAGCTGCTGCTCGTGTACGAGTTCATGGCCAAGGGCAGCTTGGAGAATCACCTCTTCAGAAGTGAGTTTGCTTCTTCTGTCCTGTCCTTTTCTTGGCGCTGTCTTTCCTGTCTTTTTGTTTGCCAGCTTTAACACGTTGACCTTGCGAAGATTTCGTTCACTTTGTCGACAGCGATGCTGGCCTTGTTCTGATCGTTATGGTCTCATCGTCGTCGCGAAAGTAGGTTGCAGGCAATATAGCCAACCAAATTGTACAGTGGCTACGTGGGGTTTGACCCGTAAATCTTCGGATTTCTGGGTCAATTGTCAGTAGCGGTCTCCCTGCCCAACATGGTCGTGTCAATTTATATGGGCCAAACAATCTGACATGTTTCAGGCTGGGCTTTATTGGGCCAAAATTTATCCATCTTAGAACTCTATTAATAGTAGGAGGTAAATCACAATTATGGCCTTACTAGCAGGGTGAACTACTTTCTCCATTCCATAATAATATAAGAGATTTTGTCTTTTTTAAAAAAAATTAAGAACATAGCAAAAGAACAAATTATAGTAAAAAAGATGGTAATTAGGATAATAAACTAGTATAAAAGATGGTAGGTGAAGAATAAACTAGTATAAAAAACGGTATAAAAGATAACAAAATTTTTTATATTATAAGATGAAGGAATAACACCTAGCATTGCTTGCAAGCAGAAGGCAGCGCCTACCAACCGATCTCCTGGAACCTCCGGCTTCGCATCGCCATCGGCGCCGCCCGCGGCCTCGCGTTCCTGCACTCGTCGGAGAAGCAGGTCATCTACCGCGACTTCAAGGCCTCCAACATCCTCCTCGACACGGTACGTACATTCGCGCGCCTCCACAAAAACCCCTACATGGTGATGGCACATGGTACACACGGAGCTGCACGAAATCATTAAACACCCTTGTTACCGTACTGTATATATGCAGCACTACAACGCCAAGCTCTCCGACTTCGGCCTCGCGAAGAACGGCCCCACCGCCGGCGAAAGCCACGTCACCACCCGCGTGATGGGCACCTACGGCTACGCCGCGCCGGAGTACGTCGCCACAGGTACGCTCAACTCGACATGAACGCTCATATATAGTATCACGTGGCAAACGTAACCGGAACTTGTGTGTATGATCACCAGGGCACCTGTACGTGAAGAGCGACGTGTACGGGTTCGGCGTGGTGCTGCTCGAGATGCTGACGGGGATGCGTGCGCTGGACACGGGGAGGCCGGCGGCGCAGCACAGCCTGGTGGAGTGGGCGAAGCCGTACCTGGCGGAGCGGCGGAAGCTGGCGCGGCTGGTCGACCCGCGGCTGGAGGGGCAGTACCCGTCCAAGGCCACGCTGCAGGTGGGCCAGCTCACGCTGCGCTGCCTCTCCGGGGACCCCAGGAGCCGGCCCTCCATGGCGGAGGTCGTCCAGGCCCTCGAGGAGATCGAGCGGATCAGGGCGCGGCCCAAGGAGGACGCGTCGCCCGGGTCCCGGCGCGGAGTGGGCATGGGCACCACCACCATCACTCGTCGCGGCCGAGGTCTGGATCGGACGGCGCGCGGAGCGGGAACAGCAACCCATCTCCTCGAGTGAGATAGGAGTAGCCCCGTTGCCTAACATGGCCGACATACGCCGTGTTCTGGATTTTTGGCCCAAATTTTGTCCGTGTGGGTCTTAGTTGTCCTGGCCGTTTACTGATGTACGTTTGGAGATTGCAGTTGGCCCAAAAGTTGGTGTGCTAGCAGCAGGGTTCACGAAGGTGCTTTGTCTAAACCTTTGTGTAATTGTGTTCGTTCCCTATAAATGAAACTATTTCATTTAGCGGGATGTTTCTCGAGTGTTTAAACGTTGCGAATTTTACAAAACTTTTAATATATAAATTTTTAATAATAATTAATGTATTTGTTGGTATCCTCAACCAATCGTACTTTCTATATAGTTTATACCCACTAAAACATAATTGTTATATAGCTCACTTCACAGCTTGCCACGTCATCACCACACATTAACCATTCGAATGGAACCAGATTGTTCTCTCTACCCAGCTATTGTTGCACAAGCCTGTGTTCTCCCGAGGCCTATCTGTTGGCCATCATTTCTTTTGTTAAAAGGCCCACTGAGGATAACAGCCCACTTAGAATGAAACTCGGAATTTTTTTTGATTTTTATATTTATTTATTAAAAGATTTGCAAAAATAGATTTTTGTTTGAAAAAATTGCAAAAATAGACTCCCACCGCCCGCCCTCCCAGAGGGTGATTTTATGACGTGGCTGACGGCCGTTGGCTCCCCGCCGACGACCGTCAGCCATTTTACAGGCGGGCCCCCGGCCTCCCAAAAACCGCCCTCTCAGAGGGCGGCAAGGGGGCCGCCTGCAAAATGCGCCCGGGGGCCGGCCATTTTACAGGCGGCCCCCTTGCCGCCCTCTGAGAGGGCGGTTTTTGGCTTGCCGCCCAACTAGAGGGCGGTATTTAGCGTTAATATAGTCCGGACCGTCCGGACCCTATCCGGACAGTCCGGACCAACATGCCGAAAAAAAAAGAAAAAAATTGATTTAGAAAAATTAATTTTCGAAATCAATTTTTATGTGAGTACCGGCTGCCGTCACTATTTCCTAGGCGCATACTGTCGCCGCTCCCTGGCCGCGCCGTCCTCACACAGTAGTTGCATCGCTAGTTGGATATCAATAGATTTGTATGATAGTTAATGTGTGTTCGGTTGTCACCGCTCGGAATGTACTTTCGTCGTGAAGTTGACACTCGAAAATTCATATTTTTGATCAGATTCGTTAGAAACGTAGATCGTGAGGAATACGTCGTTTGATCGATGAGCGTAAACGAAGTAAAGTGGTTTCATCAGGAAACGTAGAATTAATAAAACATTATATACAACAGACAAACTATTACAGACACAAAGTACTACGGGCCCGGACCGTAACCTCTAGCTCTCTTCGACTTCCTACCCTGCGCTCGCACCTGTCCCTGGGAGTACGTCAACCGGTCTGGTGGTACAGCACGGCCAGCGCGGGTCGTCTGCACGGGTGTGGCAACCGGTGGGTCCTGTGTCTGTGGTGGCGGAGCTCCTTCGAGCTGCGAGGCAGCTAGTATCTCGTGGATCTCCTCGCCCTCGTCCTCGTCCTCCAAGTCGTCCCCCTCGAAAGGACCCGGTGCCCAACCGCTGCCGCGTGCGCCCTGCGTGGAGGAGCCAGCGCCAGCAAACATCGATGGCGCTGTAGAGTGGAACAATATACACCAAATTATTGATTATTGCAAATCGAAATTTTGCAAGAGAAAAGTAAACTTTGATATAACCTGAAGGACCTCCTGTGGTGGCACCGGGGGCACTTGTCATGCCCAGCTGCGCGTGTGGTCGTGTGTGGTACACTCCATGCGTCGACGTGCTAGCTCCAGAGGGATGTAGGTACGGTGTAGCGAAGGCTGCAGGGAAGCATATTAATGTACAACGGTGCATGTCGTACAAGGAAACATATTATGAACGGAAGGTTAGTAGAATTTACCTCTGGAGGGGCCAGATGGCTGACTGGAACCCTGCGGGCGCACTCCTGCTCCTCGTTCTGTTCCTGTTGGCCGTGGCTGCTGCTGCTGTATATAGACGGGAGGTACCGCGTCAGCCGCACGACAAGTGAGCGCACGAAGCACTGTGTGCAACGCCTGACGAATCCTCCCGAAGGTCGTCCCCTGCTCGTCCGCAGTCAGCACGATCCCAGTGTCCAACCATCCGAACGCCGCGTTGACATCACCCTGAATCTGTCGCGCTGCGTCGGCCTATTTCAAATGTGACTTGATTATGTGTTAGAACCGTGGCTACCTAGAAAGAGAATGACAAAGTGCAAAGATAAAGTGACTTACCGCGCGAAAGTAGTCCTGGTCACGGTGTGTAGGATACGTGTCCGTCGTAGCGGCGACGTGTGGCTGTGGATTCCGGATTCCTCTGAAGAATACAGCCTAATAGACGAGGCAAATTATCATAAGATGCTTCAAATGTGCCAAACCTCATCTCTACAACCTTCTGTTTTGCCCTCCAAGCCTTATCATAGCTAATTGTATATTTGAATTTCTCTTCAATATGTCTAACAATTGACCTTGGTTCGTACACCAGATTGTTGACAATATGAGAGTACATCTCTGTTGCAACAAATGCAGAGGTCATGTTTCTATGATATTTTTCAACACCTGTCAAGTAACATGAATGCTCCGTCACGATTGAAACTTGCCAATAATCTTTCCATTTACCCTTGAATGCGTGCACCCGCCATGGACACCCATTCTTCATGCACTTCACTTCATACACTGATTTGTTTGACTTCACGACCGAGAACTCCCTCTGAAGTGACACCGCTCATTGTTTGACTGCCTCCTTTAAATCTTCTACATATGCGTACTTAGCCCCCTGAATGACCTCATTCTGTTTGTACTCCCACGGCACATGATGCCGCTCGGAGATAGTAAGCGCAGAGAAGTCCTCGTTGCTCCATTCTGCAGGCATCACGTTGTCCTCATCAGACGAGTCATCATACTCTGCATGCTTATTTTCAAAATCTTCTCTAGCCATTTCTTGGACGATCGTGTCGATATGTTCTCCCTCATCTGCCACACTTGTTGCCTGTCTATCTTCTTCATTCCCTCCTTCATTTTCTTCTATTGTTTCACTATCACCTCCCGCCGTACTTGGACTCTCATCATCTTGTACGGGCATTGCACCAGCGTTGTTATCTTTCTCATATATGGACACAAGTATGCCCAGTGGCCAGCCACGTTGAAATGCATTCTCCACATACCATCTCCAAGTGGCAGTGCAATCCACTGGCATCAGTTCCCAAAAAAAACCTTCAACTACACGACTGACTACTACATACAAGGTTATTCCGCTGAGCTGAGGGTCCAGTCGAAACCCTCGCATCAGCCAGTTGTATACTGATCCAAAACTTCTCTCAGCTGGCCTATCAATACCCTTAGCCGTTGAACTAAACTCCGACAGATCTACACCGTCTGGACCATATCTCACATTCCCTTGCCCGTGAAATAACTGAAATATCACCTTATTTGACATATCTGTTGATGAAAAATACAGTTAAACTAGGTACCAACATCCTCCTAACATCTAAAACCGTGTATTCCAGATTTTATAAGTACCATCTGTACAAAAAATAAGTCATCTAACAGATTAACTAAAAACTACAGATCTATATAGTACTATACACGTAACTAGTACATTACTACATCAATTCTTACATACAAATAGAAATTGCAAAGGAACAATGGATTTTACCTGCAGGCAAATCAGCAAACGAGCAGAGCTTCGCTGCTTTCGCCCTCTCAGCTCTCTCCTGTTTTTTTTTTCTAATTTGAGTGAATTTTATGACATTTTTTGAGTCTGGGAGGGGGGTTTTATACCCGGGGGCTAAAAACCGCCCTCCCAGAGGGCGGCAAGGGGGCCGCCTGCAAAAAACCGCCCTGGAAATGGGTGACTTTGCAGGCAGCCCCCCGGGAGCTAAAAACCGCCCTTTCAGAGGGCGGTTTTTGGGCACATTTTGTAGGCGGCCCCCTTGCCGTCCTCTGAGAGGGCGGTTTTTGGGAGACCGGGGGGCCGTCTGCAAAATGGCTGACGGCCGTCGGCGGGGGGACCAACGGCCGTCAGCCACGTCATAAAATCGCCCTCTGGGAGGGCGAGGGCAGTGGGAGTCTATTTTTGCAATTTTTTCAAACAAAAATCTACTTTTGCAAATCTTTTAATAAATAAATACAAAAATCAAAAAAATTCACTCGTGGTCTACGTCTTCTATGCATGGGTGTTGTTGACAGAAAAAAACGCGACCATGGAGATGCTTCTAACCCACATCGCTGCCACACTCCAGGATAGGGCTAAAAATGATCGAAAATGATCGGAAAAACCCTTAAATCATTTCTATTTCCATATTTTGTATTCGGAATCGGAATCGAAAACGGTAATGTCGGAAAAGGAAATAGCTTCGGAAAATTCGGAAACATCAGAAACGGAGTTGCTCGGTTGGAAATTCATCGATATCGGTCGGACATCCATAAATTCGGATCGAAAATAACTTTACCTCACATGTGATGTCTAGAATAACTCATATAATCACTAAACATAATAATAGCGATGTCACGTAATAATCACCCATCATAGAAATGAATATAATAATAGCGATGTCCAGCATGACAACATACAAGATGACAATATGACAATGTCCAAGACCAATATACAACACAAATAATAAATAAACATAATAGTAAATGTCATGAAACACACAAAACAATCATTCGTCATATTGTTGTGGACGGCAGGCAGGCAGAGCACCGGGCCGTCGGGGCGATGGACGGGAGGCCGGCGGGACGCCGAACGGAAGGGGGGCGGCGGTGGAGGCCGGCGGGGCGGTGGACGGGAGGGCGGCGGGGTGGGGCACTAGGCGGCGGCAGAGGGCAGTGGGGCGGCGGCGGATTCGGCGGAGGCCGGCGGGACAGCGCGGGAGGCTGAGTGAGAGGCAGAGAGAGACTGAGCAAGGGGATGAGGTGAGACGCAGTTCTAGAGTAAATTTTTGAATCAGTACAATCAGTAAATTTTTAAATAAATATGGTAAACTTCGAAAACGGTCGGTAAATTGCTAAAATCATTTCCGATACCGTTTCCGAGACCCCGATACCGTTTTCCAGATCATTTCCGACCAGTACCGAAAAAAACGAAAAACAGTCGGTAAAATCCGGAAAACGACATCGGTCGGTTCGGAAATTTTACTGACCATTTTCAGCCCTACTCCAGGACAAGGGCAGCGTCTTCCTCGGCCGACAAGTGGCCTCCTCTTGCGCCGTGGCTCACCTACCCATGGACCGTGTGGCGCTTGCGAAGACCTCATCTGTTGGCCATTCGATGGCATCCATTAGTTGCTGCATCGACCGGTCCAGGAGGGTGACGAATCCCCTAGGTCAAACGGTGAATCGGTGATTCACCTCGCCTCAATCGACCGCATCAGCTACTCCCAGGCAAGAATTGTTCGGTTCCCCTCTCGTTCCTTCCCTAACCCATCAAAACCCTAATCACTTTGTGCCTCCCTGTTCCCCTTCTGTTTTAGTTTCAATTCCCTCTCAATCGACCACATCAACTATAGGCAAGAATCATTCGGTTCCCCTCTCATCCCTTCCCAACCCATTGAAACCCTAATCACTTTGTGCCTCCGCATTCCCCTTCCGTTTCCATTTCCTCTTAATCACAAGCAATTACAACAGAAACTGCCACAATCAATTGGGCCACTAGGTGCCATGATAAATTAAATTAAACTAGTAATATGCACGTGCTAACGGTGCTATTTAAGGCAAAGTGCAATAATATCATTTTCAGATTTTGGCAACAATTCATTCACTCAAGGCACTATAACCTCGAGGCACACATCTCTAAATCAGATGGAGTACACTGGTTTGAATGAATTGTTCAACAACAATTTACACAGTATGCCTTCTTCAAGGGTCAGCTTTGAGCCCCTATCTATTTGCCTTGGTGATGGATGAGGTCACAAGGGACATACAAGGGGATGTCCCTTGGTGTATGCTTTTCGCGGACGATGTAGTGTTAGTTGATGAAAGCCGAGCGGGAGTAAATAGGAAACTAGAGTTGTGGCGGCAGACTCTAGAGTCCAAAGGTTTTAGGCTCAGCAGAACTAAAACCGAATATATGGCATGTGACTTCGGCACTGCTAGACATGAGGAGAGGGGTGTTAGTTTGGATAGTCAAATAGTGCCCAAGAAGGATACCTTTCGATATTTGGGATCAATGCTACAGAGAGATGGGGATATCGATGAAGATGTTAGCCATAGAATCAAAGCGGGGTGGATGAAGTGGCGTCAATCATCGGGTATTCTCTGTGACAAGAGGGTACCACAGAAGCTAAAAGGCAAGTTCTATAGAACAGCAATTAGACCGGCATTGTTGTATGGTGCAGAATGTTGGCCTACAAAAAGACGGCATGTTCAGCAGTTAAGTGTTGCGGAAATGCGTATGCTGCGTTGGATTTGTGGTCATACAAGAATGGATCGAGTCCGGAACGATGATATACGTGATAGGCTAGGGGTAGCACCAATTGAAGAGAAGCTTGTCCAACACCGGTTGAGATGGTTTGGACATGTCCAGCGGAGACCTCCAGAGGCACCAGTGCATAGTGGAATCCTAAGGCGCGACAGTGATATTAGGAGAGGCAGGGGAAGGCCAAAATTGACATGGGAGGAGGCAATAAAAAGGGACTTGAAAGGATGGAATATACCCAAAGATTTATCTTTGAATAGGTGTGCTTGGAAAGCAGCCATTTATGTGCCTGAATCTTGATCTGCAGTTTCTATTGGGTTTCAACTCTAGCCTACCCCAACTTGCTTGGGATTGAAAGGCTTTGTTGTTGTTGTTGTTGTTGTTGCCTTCTTCAAAGTTCCGATGAAACCAGGTACAATTTGTGATACAAGCTTGCCTCTCTCAAGCTCAGTTATGTCTTAAGTAACACACAAAACATCAGCAGAACCTATCTCAAAATACCAAAATAAGATCGATCTACACCCCTATGTTATGATCTTTGATATAAGGAACCTGCAACAACAGTAATATATACATATCACATACTAAGGATACAAAAGAGCTTTTTCAATTGAAGGCATAAAACTTGATGGATGTGAACCTGGAAAAGGCCGTATTTCCTAAAACAAGAACCAGGTAGAGCAATCGGAACTACCCATGTAGAAAACAAGGTTGTGAACTTGATGGTTGTGAACCTGGAACATCCATGTAGAAAACAAGAAAGTGATTCAAAAAATGGAACTGCATATAATGTAAATGGGGAAGATCACATCCAAGTTGGTGTGATTAGCTACAAACACTCTTTCTTCGAGTTTTACACATGTACATATGAAACTACCCTATCAAGTCAAACAGGAAACATTACCATGTATCTTCCCTAGAAGACAATGGGGGTAAAAATTTAATTGCTCTAGCAATTTTCATAAATAATTTGCCACTTGTTCGCCACCACTTGTACGCGTAGTTCTAACAAGAAGTTCAATAATTAGAGTAGGAACTTGTTGCTAATAACTGATAGAAAATGAAGATATAGATCAACTTGTGAGACAACAGAAAAGTTATTTCACTGCATCTGAAGTTTTCAGACCAGCTAACTATATTTCCTTGTTTGCTTTTGGAAACTACATAAAGAGGTAACAGATAAAAAACATGAACCAAAGCAATGTTGCTAGTTGCTACCTGTCCAAAACAGAAAATAGGAATTAAAGGGCAGCCAAACTGCATAGCTATATTGACAAACCCTTATTTTGATTTCACAAAAGCAATCTGTCAACGACAAAGAGAATGGATCTCTATAATTCTATACATGATTTGCGAGACAAAATAAGTTTAGGAGCTTTAGCAGATATGATGTTGCACTGGGAAGTACTATGTTCTAAATGTATCAATAATACAAGAAAAAAACCATTAACAAGAGTAAAAGGCAAACTCTGAATCATGAACATATGGAGAATCTCTTGTGCACCTTCAGGATGGATTACAGCAAAATCTAACCGATGATTTTGCTGAGAGTTATAGGAGATCATGCAAGCTATAGAGGCTACAACAAAAATATAACTAATGATTACAACATGCGTAGTAGCAGTAGAACATGCAAAATCTGAAAGGCAAAGTAATATGTTTAAATTCAGAATATGTTGAACAAGATGCGAGTAAAGACATATCGATACATTTGCTTTTGCATTCACGATGAACAATTCTTTACTGAATTTTAAAAGCGTCATGCCCCTCAAACCAGAAACCAAATTGTTTCTAAAAACTTCTCATTTATTCATTGTTGTTTAACAAATTGTAAACATCGTACCTATGCAAACTGCTGACCAAACTCTCAGATGTAGTGCATCAAAACTCAAGACACCAGCAATCCAACATATCATATGTTCCCTATGAAAACAACAAAAGGTAAAAAAAGTTGAGAGACTGAAATGACAATCTAATATAGCAGGAAATGGAGATAACAAGTAGGAAAGGTCAAAGGTTAATGCATGGGCACAAACTGAAAATTATGAACCAGTTTTGCTTCGCTTTGTTGACAGTTTATCTCAAAATCATGCCATGCTGATTTTCCTGAATCCTATGAGCTCCCATCATGATGTGCCCCTGTAGGATACCATCGCCATCCATGTATGCTCACTCATCTGCACCAAAAACAGAAAAATACCAATAATGCATCCATTAGATCATGACCTATTACGGAGGGAGTGCATAACGGAAATACTCAAGCTAAGAAGATATACATTCATATGTCTTGCCATGCATTTTCCATGAGGGTGTGTTCTCCCAGAACTGCAGCTGCAATGCTACGGTCATGAACATCTGCAACCAAATTAGTTAGCAAACCCTGGCTAATGTACACCAATATTAGTTGGACACAATATCAGATCAACCAATGTACCTGGAGCCGGTGGTCAATGCCGACGAGAATGCCGCTGAGGATGTGCTTGTCGTGGTGGAGCAGATCGAGCATCTCGGTGCTTGATGCTGAGTCAGTTCA
This sequence comes from Oryza meyeriana var. granulata, assembly GCA_003991445.1. Taxonomy (NCBI): domain Eukaryota; kingdom Viridiplantae; phylum Streptophyta; class Magnoliopsida; order Poales; family Poaceae; genus Oryza; species Oryza meyeriana. The sequence goes on along the minus strand of RYFJ01003147.1, from coordinate 14,438 downwards.
GTCTTGATGTTGACCTCGATGTGGCCACCGCAGACGACACAGTGGCGGCGGCGGCGGCGGCGGGCCCCTGGTGGCGTGGGAAAATGCGACTACACACATGCGTCCCCTGCAGAGTTCCAAAGTGCCTCTGTCTTCTGCGAAAATCCTTTTATAAAGAGAATAAACTTTAAAGAGATTACTACTTCCCAAATATCAATCTACAGTACTTACTTTAAAAATTGGGTCCGCCCATATCTATCTTCTGCTCAGACTCGGCCCAGTTGCCCATACATGACATTTTTGCTTTTTGTGTGGGCCCATGTATGACGTTGACGTCAGTTGCTTCCAATTGGGCCCCCTCGACGTAATCACCAAACCCTAACTCTAACCCAGGCGTGCCTTAGAGCATCGTCAAGAGAGGCCCAAAATTAGACTCCAAAACTCTTATATTGGGACCATCCAAAAAAATTAGGTCTAAAAATCACTCCCTTCTTCAGGAATGCCCCTAGTTCAATTAACAATTACAAATAAAAGGTGTTTAAGACCACTACAAGAGAATCTAGGACTGTGATATGCACTATGGTGACCGAAGTTCGTAAACAAAACAAAATACTATAGCAAGATGCCAGGCGTAGAAAAAAAAATCAACCATTTAACTTTTGGAACATTAAAGAAAGGAGTATGAGAATTTTTGACAGTTAATTACTACCTCAAGGCAAACAAACCGTTGACTTTTACATGTCTTCTCACTTGCAAACAATGGTCAACAATCTAATTACATGTTCTTGATGTGAAGTCACCTTAGTCTATAGTTAACATGTTGATGGCATGAACATGACCATTAACATGTTGATGAAAAACAATGCAACGCATGTTTAGACAACAAACTCAGTACAGACCCAAAATTTCCCAAGCAAAATATGGTTATCCAAGGTGAAGAACAGCACTTCAGTGCATAAAAAATACCATAGCAATGCACATGGAATCCATGTAAATCAGGCTTCAGTACTCCAGTTCGTGCAACTGGAACACAGCAGCAGTGCACATGTGTAGCTTAGATACTGAGAAAAAAATTCAGAGCAACCGGATCTGCATCTGCCTCACCTCACTCTGCCTCTCATCGTAGCATTGAGTGACGCGGGCATGGTGGGTGGCGGTGGTGTGCCGCCGCTCCACGCCTTTCTTCCTCCCTCCTCCTTCCTCCCCGTGCGCTGGCTCGCGGGTGCGGGAGAAGAGCGTGGATGGAGTGGATCACGAGGCGGTGTGGTGGAATAAGACAGAGTCTAGAATCGGCCGGCGATGTGCTTGTGTCCGACGGGCAGAGATCTTCGTGGGCGGCGCCGTATGTTAAGCGTGGCGGAGGCGGGGGTAGGCGTCGGCGGCGGCGTGCCAGAGAGGTACTTGTCCACCTATGGTGAAGCGAAGGCGGCGGCGGCGGCGCCCGAGACGACGGCGCAACGGCGAGAGAGATCGGCGGTGATATGGCGATGGATGCTTGACGAGACGACGCGACGTTGGCGATGCGAAGGGGGCGGCGCTTCCGCGCTTGAGAGAGGAGCCTAGGGTCTCTAGGTGAGGCGAGGGGGCGGCGCATGCGGAATGGAAGAAAGGGGGGCCGAGAGGCACGGAGAGAGGGAGCGGGGGATCGCGAGGCGCAGGGGAGCGATGATCTCGTTCATTAGATTAACACAAGTGAATATAGGCCGTTACATTTGATGATGATGATTGTCATCAGTGAATTAAATTGGTACGCTATGGTAGATGTATATTCTCTGCATAAACCTCTTGCATTCTCTTCTGCAACCATACCAGTCCTCATATGCCTTCATCCACATCCTGAGCTCATCTTGCAAGCATCACAAGTTGTCAAACAGCCACCTCGCGCTCCTCCCCTTCCGCCTTCCCTGCCCAATCCGTTTCCTCTTCGCCGCAAATCATCGAAAAGAAACTGTCGTCGGCAATGAGAAGATCATGCGCCATAATCAACCGCATCAATTATCTTCGTAAGCCTCTTTCAATTCCTTCAATGTGAAGCCACAGCTCGAGAGCTCTAAACCAATTGCTTCCCTTATATATCAACTCTGCTTTGCTTGATGGATTACTCAGATGTTTTCTTGCAACGTTTGAACAAATGCTTAAATGCACATTTTCATCTTCTTAGGTATCGTGTCTGTTGTTGTTGCTCGCCTGTTGCATCATCAAATCTGTTGAATTTTGTGCTACTTCTCCACAGGCGGATGGACTTCACCGTTTTTCACCGATTGCCTATGAAGGTTAGTGCATCCTATAAGCAGCTTATCAGATGCTACAGGAATCCAGCTTGAGTCATTGGATATATAGTTTTTGGACCAAATTTCTGCAGATCAATTCTTATTCGCTAAGATCTACATAGAAAATTATCAGCTCCAGTTGGACAGAGGGATTTTTTCATATACGGTATGCAATCCTTTCTGTTTTTATTAGTTTGTATCATGTGCATGTTTCCAACATTGTTTTGTTCTCTCATCTCTGTTTATTGGTGTATTAGTTTTTACTATTTAGCTCTCGCACTATATATGTTCTTGCGTGACATGCTGCTGGTAGATTATTTAATGTGGCAAGTATTTATGTTCGCTTAATCATTAAGCTTGACAAGTAAAGTTTATCAGCATGGAGAAGAAAGTTCAAAGTTTGTTGTTCCTACAGATTCCCTGTCCAAAACTTCAAATTGAACCATCTTATATATAATCTATTTTACTAGATCCTAATATAGTTTGTTATATATTATATCGAAATGATCAAGTTGCTAATGATTCTTCATTTTCTCATCAACGTTTTCACCTCTGTGTAAGAATGTCAATTCCCAGTCTCCCACCTTCTCATGACTAATATACATGAGGTAGGTACTTCAATATCCTGTTCTCACAATTAATTAGGCCAAAGCTATAAAGATTAACTCATCTTCCACCTTACGACACAGGAATAAAAAGGACAACAAATCTACAATGATCTTATTAGTTTGGCAAATAAGCTGATTTTCTGTAATTTCCTTCTTTTTTCCTTGGTTAGCTGTCAATTGACAGGAGCATGAAACCCAAAGAATTTTGTTCCTTGATCAATTTGTAATAGTAGACCTTGCTTTTCATCAATTTTCTTGCTGTCTTCTACTTCTTGCACTGCAAATCTTGGCCAACATGATCGTCTACAAGATCTTGTATTGTTCTCAGTGATTATATCCTGCATTGTCCTTATACATGATCTGCAATCTCCTGCATTGTCCATTAAATTTATTTCTCTCTACTTTGACAAACCTTTTACATGATCTTATATTATTGTCAGTAATTATATTATATTTTTCCTTCTTACTCTATTTTTCATACAATTTCATATTAAATATTAGTTAGGAATTCATATAGCAAAGCACGAAGTGTCACCTAGTTATATAAATATTTGTACCCTCAACATTTCATTCCATTCAAAAGAACACACTACAAAGAAGTGGAAAGCGTTGTTCCCGCAAGAACTGCTCGTGGATCGGATTATGAGGAGTCGAAAAGATACATGACTCTTTTTGACTTCTTTTTTCTGCTTAGCTTCTGCTTTGACTTTTTTTCAGTTTAGGTGGTGTTCACTTCTCCTTATACGTGCGGCTTATAAGTCACACGTAAAATAAGAAATATCATTAGCACTTGATTAATTAAGTATTAATTACTAAAAACTTAAAAATAATCTATTTAATTTTTTTGGAGATAATTTCATATAAAATTTTTTAAAAAAATATATTATTTTATGTTTTGAGAAGCATGCTAACGAAAAATAAAACATAAGATAAAAGTTAAAAACACATACAACACCATCTTAAAGTAGTCCTTAATGTGAATAAAATCCTTTTTGGGTTTTGTCCCACTGGACAGACACTCTGACATGCGTACAGACATAGGAGTACTACCATAGCTACAGTTAGGTTCATGTTTCCCGGCAAAGCAAGGATAGCTAGGTCGGGGGGCGGGGGCCAATGCCAGTCTACCACTTTGCTACAGTTGTTTATAAGTAGTAACGCTTAACGACGACTAAAATATATTTTATAGGTAAAACTTTTATATTTGTGTTATTAGTGGTTTAAAAATAAATGTTAAAAAATATACTATGTCAAAGAAAATCTAAAATCAACTTTAAAATTAACTTTTAAAATTTAAATTTTTGGAGCCACTCATAAGCTGAAAAGAAAATGATGTGACTGTGTTGCTGTGTTTATTCTTGTGTTCTTTTGCTGTTATCGTCCAGCTCTCCACGTTCCTGAGTTCACACCCCGAACGTCCAATCCTAATAGCGCTGTTCACAATTTCACATACTTCGTGCGGTTGGGCTGGTGCCCTGCATGCATCTCGATCGCCCGGTCTCGCAGCTTATAGACCCGCTGGCCGCTGCTATGCTGACACTGACAGATGCATGAATGGAACCTGGTTCGATCGGCATACACGTTGGCCCCGCAGATTTCTCGTATAGGACACGGTTACTTGTGTATATCTATTTATAAATATAGAGACCGAATTCGTATCTATTATTAAAAAAAAAGAATATGGTTATAGTTACACGGGTGTTCACTGAACATTGCTGAATTTCATACTTGTATTGTGTTGTAGAATAATACATGCCAGTGTAGAATCTGCATAAAACTGTGCTGGACATGACTGACTCCCGCCCCCTGCGTAAATGAAGATTGACTAGATAAGGCCTCTTTATCAGATCGTGTAATTATACGTCACGTGATTAGAATATCATGCCTGTTCCATCATTTGGGATTCTAGAAATTAGTGTTAGAGTGGTTTGGAGAGAAACAGCACAAAAGGATAGTTTTCATAAAGTTTTAAGAAGGTTTCGTAAGCCCGGGTAACAAGAAAGCTAGGTTACCGTCTAAAAGAAACCTGAAACGCGAGTAAAATTCTCAACCAAAGTTGAGTATTTTTTATACGAAATCTCTCTGTTAACGAACTGAAGAAACTTTTAGCTTGAAACTTCAATTTGCAAACATACAGCTAAGCTTTCGACTTAAAAGACATCAACTTTTCGTCCTAAAATTCCAGCCCAACCTCTTCGCTGAAGCTAGCCAGCAAGCTCTACCAATACACTCGTAAAATCTGTCGCCAGCATGTATGCGGCTCGGGGGCTGTACGCATGCATGTCTGCAACCTGACCGATAGATCATTGTATGTATGTGGCAGCCACCGCTCGGGGCGATCGATCCAGACGCGAGCGGCCTTCGGGAAGGAACGCGAACGCCTATCACTCTGTCAGCTTATCAATCAGTTACACCCAGTAGTAGTTTCCTGAAGCCACAGGTGACAGCAATTCGGACTTTCAGGCCCGTCCCGAATTCCGACACGCCGGGCTGGTTTATCAATGCTGAATTTTGATAAGTTTTGGTTTGCCTTTTTCTTTTGCAAATCGCCGGAAACCGAGCGTACGAGAAACCGTATGTAATCGCCGGCGCCTGTGCTGTACTGTGAATTGAAACCGAGAGATCGCGAAAGATTTGAACCGAGTTGAGCTGAACCATGTAGAATTATGCGCTGAAAAATTGATTTATCTTGTAATTTATGAACTTGGCATTAAAAAGTGTGATAAGCGTGTGTACAATTGATGTGGGTCAGGTTACGAATATTTGTGTTCGAAAACGATATGTTTGATCTATTTATGTGTAGATACTTTGAGTCAATCTTGATCAACGGCGGGGATCGGGACTAAACTCAAGGAGTAGTTTAGGTCCAGAACAGTCAAGAATACCGAGTGACAAGATGAGACACAAGGTGACATACGGTGGACGAAAATCATGTGAGAAGATGTTTGAAACGGGTTTCACAAGGTTACGTGCAAACACTAGAAATTCACGAAAAAATTGTAAAGAAATTGGATAGAAAGTCACGACGAAGAAAAGAATTTAAAAAGAAAAAAATGAGCGCTACAGTATATGGAGTAGTGTAGCAGCATGTATATGCGTATGCATGCATTGGCTTGTGCAAGACACAGGCGACGGCGAGCAAGTAGGCCGGTGAGTTGGGCTGGCAGAGCGGGCTGACGCGGTAGGCAGGCCGAAAGCTAGCAGGCTGGCGTAGCAGGCCGAGCCTGGAGGCCAACGAAGATGTTATAAATAGTGACTCTATGTTAATTTTGGGATGATTTTTTTTGGATTTTTAGAGAGTGAATTTGTTTTTAGATTAGAGTTTTAATCTAGAGTTTTAATGATTTCGTGGAGAAATTTTTTGGATGTTTTGAAGAAACATCTTGTACACATAATCTTGATAATAAAGGTAATGTTTATAGAAGATTAATGTGGTAATTTGATTCCTATCTCAATTTCACTTTTATATATGTCTAGCATTTTGATTTTAGATCAATCTGATTTCTTTGAGTTTTGGGTTAGTTTCTTTGATCTAAAATCTAGCTAGGGTGTTTTTCTAGTGTTCTGAAAAGTTTAGCTGGTTAATTATTTTTGGATATCGTTTAATAAATTAATTAGGGCTTAATTAATTTTCATCAACGTTCTGTTTAGTAATTTTGTTTTGTTAATATCTCGAGATTCAGAAGTCCGATTAATGTGATTCCAGTTAGGTTTGTTTGAAAATTTTGTTTAGTTTATTCTGTCAAAATTCCAGGTCGATCGGAGTTACGAATCTTCAGCTATAATCTGATTAGTGACGAAACGGTGTTCTGGAGTTTTTCAGGATTTGTGATTAGATGAAAGTGTTAAATTTTATTTTTGCCTTACATAATTATTCACCCTATCTTAATGTGAGTCGATCCTATAAACCACCACCTTGGTCGCCCACCTGCTACCATATTCAATACGAGAAGGTGAAAGATGCAACAGAATAGCGCTGGACCGACCGTTCTGCCATCAATGGACCGAATAAGCGTCGTGCAGCTTGCACGGTGAAATGGATTTGGTTATTGATAACAACAGCTAGCAAGCTCTTCTCATAGGAAACGCGAGAGGGGCACGTTCGCGCAAGGATTTGCTAGAACGGTGTGGGCTATGTGCACGCATGCGTTGCCATTCCCATTTTTATATCGAGGAAATCTTTATGCCGAGATGGCTTTCCCGCGACGCCACGGAGTATGTGCAGAGTTCAATTAATGGAGCTTCTAGTAGATGTTAAATCAGTCGGACGGGTCGTTGGATGATCCATCGTTCCATCGTCTTCAGTGGAGTATGAGCCTTGAAAGTTTGGCACGTACGCCGTTTTATTTCCTCTGAAGTTCCAGCGACCGGGTTAGCTCTCAAACCTTAAATGCATGGCAGCGAGCCAAATTGGTTGCTGGGAGCAGAGCTGCAGAGGACCAGATCGTACTGGTACTACTGTTGCACTGGTCCCGATCGAAGAAAAAGGAATTTTTCAATCGTCGAGAACTTCCCCATCACAGCTGCACAGGGGCATGTCGTTGCTTCCCGGGGCGGCAGGAAAGGCCTCAACGCCCAACCATGCGCTGCCTCCGGTGAAATAAACACTCTTGATGCCGTCGTCGTTGCCACCTTGCCGATCGATCGCCGTCGACCCAATTAAACAGGGCCTCATTCAGCTGCTCAGATGGCCAAACCTGGTTCTGAGCGTTTTCGTTCTGTGTGTGTGTGTGTATTTTTACGCTTTTTTGGGGCTCAACAGAGTGCTCGTGTTTGTGCAATCTGGCGGTCGGAGGTACAGTCATAGAGCGGCAGGATCTCTATCGGCTGCCTTTGGGATCAAAGGCAAACTTCGCCGTAGCTTCCATCGTGACCATTCATCGTTGAATCAACTGCTCCTTTGCTTACTCCACCTCTTAAACTAATTAACAGTCTTTTAGTAGTGGATAAATCCAACTGTTTGTTGTTGAGAAAAATTAAGGAAACAATATTTGAAGAAAAAAGCACACTTCTTTCACTTTTTGGCGCCAATAGCAAAAGATTAAATAGACATCCAATCTCCACATTCATTAAGGAAAAAGAAGCAAAGCAAGCAACTAGAACAAGAAAAATCCTCCGTTGATGCTATTTTTTTATAGCACTAGCCACTACTCTAACTGGGATTAACCGGCTAGTACTATGGTGATTTTTCATGGATTTATTTTTTCTATTTTTGGACTATATAAAAATTTACATGCTAGTCTTTGATGTTCGCAGTTGACTACTGAGAGTATTCGTTTAATGGTAATCTTGTAGCAATACAATCTAACATATATCTATTGAAACAACTATGCACGATCAAGCGTCCACAACTGCAGAGTTGTGTCGATGCTGGCCGCAACAGCCGATTTATTAAACGACTTCATCAACAGCCTACAATTAATTGTATCCCCTAACACGCTGTTAATTAGCCAAAGAAGCGGGTCAGGCCGTGCAGCCGTTGATATAACGATGGATGGCCTGGATAGGAGCTACGGCAAAGTTTGCCTTCGTTCGCAAAGCAGACGGTATGGATCCACAACGGCAGTTGACCATGCCAGCCTAAACTTTAAACAAAAGTAGATCTCCTGACATAAAGTGAGATAGACGTGATCGCTGACATATGGACTCGTGAACGGTGGGCTCCGCATTTTAGTAACCAAGTAAGAGGGAAATTTATATTAGAGAATCTCAATCCACCCTAAACGATATAGTAGTAGATAGCGCTGAAGTTTAAGGCACTCTTTGATAGAGCTTTAGCCTCTAGATCCTAATTTAGTGAAGCCCAAACTCTATTAAACAGTATAGCTCTACAAAAAATTAAAGTGAAGTAGACTAAATCTGCTCTAAAAAATTAAACTACAAGATAAAAGGGTCTTTCAGTAGCTCTATAACTCTAGCTTTAATTTTAAGAGTTGAGCTCTACCAAATAAAGCATAATTCGAATAAAAGCACGAAGAAGCCATGTGAAGTGTAATATATATTATACTATAATATATATAAATATATATATATATATATATATATATATATATATATATATATATATATGGGCTACTGTGCTTCGCGAAGCACGGATCGCCCCGTGCTTTGTGACCGTTGCTACAAATTAGAAGTTTAAATGAGCGATCCAAACCGTTCATCATGATCTCCATATTGAAACAAGGTTGGAGACCAAATTTTACATTTTTTAAAATTTTTTTACTATTTTTAAGAGGGGTATAAATTTATAGGTTTTGGACGGTTTTGAAGTCTTTAGATTAACAAGATTTCATACATATCTAAAAAATAGTAAAAAATTTTCAAAAAATATAAAATTTGGTCTCCAACCTTGTTTCAATATGAAGATCATGATGAACGGTTTGGATCGCTCATTTAAACTTCTAATTTGTAGCAACGGTCGCGAAGCACCATAGCCTATCTCTATATATATATATATATATATATATATATATATATATATATATATATATATATATATATATATATATATATGTAGAGGGGAGTTGCCGTCTGAGAATGTTAATAGAGCATTTAAGATTTAATAGTAGAGACGGCTTACTGTTAGCGAGAAGCGTGATGTTGATTGCATTTTCTTTGAAAAAGAAAACGAGATTGTGATACATCACTGTAGTAGAGTCCTGTAGGTTGCTGAGTTGTTGGTAGTACCGTGTGATGCTATTATCCGGGTGTCAGGCCGTTAGAGAACATGCATATCTCCACTACCAGTGGCTGAACCTTTTGAGGGGTCGGTATCTGAAACTCCGACCCTATCAATCTCGATCAAATGTTTAATTAATTTACAGATGAAGTCAACAAACGCATTAGATAGTACTAGCTGACCACTCCTAGAGTTCTAGTAATACTAACAATCTATACTGCCAGTACAGCATTCTATTATAGCGCTACTCTCTAGATAACGAATGAAGTATGATTCAGAAAATGGATTAAGAAAATGACTGAAGTACTATGATGATCTAGTTTTAAGGAAAACAATTAGGGACTGCCTATGGAAAATTTGATAGAGAACCTCTAAGCTAAATCACTTTTTTTACTATACTGCATTGAGATTTATTTATGAACAATAACCTTATCTTCCTCTCCCACGTGCCTGCTCGGGTAGAATGAGACAACGAACTCACCGTTGCCACCCTTCTCTCAGCCCTCGTATACCGTTCTTGGCCTTCTTCCATTGCCCCCTCCTTTCTTCCTCAAGCTGGGCGCTCGCCCTATCGTCTTCTCAGTCTCTAGCGGCTTCTCTTTCACACCCCCGCCCTGTTTGCTAAGTTCTCTAATTTTTCTTGCCCTCACCTTCGACATCGGCCCATCATCCTCCTCCATCCCTGCGGTTTTGGCAGCGATGTCGCCTCCTCGCCGTCCATACTTGTTCACTGTCCACCGCTGATCCTTCGCTGCCTCATCAGAGCTGAAGTAGGTACCCTTGCCATCCGTACTTCACTATCCACTGCTGATCCTTCGTTGTCTTGTCAGAACTAAAGTAGGTATGAATCTTGACGCAGATCCAATGGTCTAAAATTTAATACAAATCTCTTCCACCTAAAAAAATATTCGAAGAAGGTTAGCAATTCTCTGAAAAAAATAGTACAATCTATGTGACGCTCAGTGCACGCGAACACCGAAAGCTAAATTTGGCTCTCACCGCAGCGTGCGCCGAATCCAGAGTTTGTTAACTGGAATAATTGGGACAGCTCCAAACCTGCACTAGCAAATTCCAACCGGCGATATGACAGGGATAGGGACAAACCCCACCGCAGAAGAGGAAAAGCGGAAAGGAAAGAGACAGCAAATTAAAATTTCGCATCTCTGGCTTCATTCTGATCTTCGATGGATGCTACTGCATTCGTCTCGTTAATTGCACGTTCAGTCATCGACTCAAGCATCAATCAGGGACTCCGTGTTGTGCTCCGTGGTAGGAGAATAGCATTATACGCGTACGTACTAGGGCGGCTATTGCTGAGCGTGATGGAGGGGGTGGAGAAAACGGTTGGGCGGGAGTTACGTACCTGCGACGATCGCGGAAGCTTGATGGACCCAGTTCGGCACAGCTTTTTGAAGCAGCTGAGCTTATTGGTGGGTGGAGACGAGCTGTTAGCTCGTAATTAATTAAATATTAGCTATTATAAATTTAAAAATAAATTTATTTAATTTTTAAAAACTTTTGTATATTTTTAAAACATGCACTGTTTATTAGATTAGAAAATGTGTTTATGAACAATAAGATAGAAGCTCTATCGAGAAGCTGATTTAAACAGTACCCTAGCTAGTTTGCAACTTGCAAGTATCTACTAAATATATCTCGAATTGGGATAGGGAGTTATATGGGATGGCAATGTGATTGAATAGCTGGGTTATATTTCAGACCAACCGCCACACAAATACAGGGTGCAACTTACAAGTTAGTTGACCCCTCTCGGCATATATAATACATAGTCTGTTTCTAACTCTATATTAAACTGAAAGTTTGAGATATCTTTTAAAGGTACTTATTGGATGAAAAAAAAATTTGTTTTCTATGAGTACGTTTTCTAAACTATTAAATGGTATGTTTTTTTATAAAAATTTTCTATCTAAAAGTTGTTTTTAAAAAATCAAATAAATCTATTTTTAAAGTTGTAATAATTAAAACTTAATTAATTATATGTTAATAGCTTATCTTATTTACATGTGTTAAAAATTTTAGCTCAACATGTATCTGCGAACGGTGTCAGAAAGAAAAAAGAAATGACTGGCTGTCTGACTGCATGTTCGTTCTCTGATGCAATCGACGACGCTCGGCGGTCGTCACGACTGAATCATTACCGCTGATCTGTGCCTTTTTCGACCATGAGCTGGCCTGAACCGCTGTTCGCGCAAATGGAGATTTGAGGAAACACTCGCGTGGGAGCACTAAAGGCCTTCCAGAAAGATTAAAAGACGGTCCAAATTAAGGCCCACTGCATTTTTCCTCCGTCCCACCATATGCACGCACGATGAAGCCGATAATAAGGGCTTTGGTTGGGGAGAAAGTGATGTGCCTCATGCACGAACGCATTTGGCACAAAAGCTTCAAATCATTACTAGCATCAGCACTGCTGCATGCATGATGGTCATGGAGCTAGTTTTGTTGACGCCTGTTTGGCGAAGCGGTGCGTGTGCAGACAGGAAAGAGGGTGCTCACCTCGATGAAGGTTTAGAACAAAATAGAAGGGGAGCGAGCCAGCTACTGACGTTTTGTGATCGAAGAGCACTGTAGTAATATGGTCCATGAAGATTCTAACCACCGATTGTCTGTCCACATATAGTCCAATATAACGGCAATAGCAATGGTCTTATGTCAAAGAGTTATATCACGTGGGATGAGACCACTCACAGGGTGCTCATCCTGTACAATATCACCTGTACCACAAACATCCTCGTGTAGCGTCCCTTCCCGTTAAGTATTAAAGGCCAACAGGAGCAGAACACTATTCTCTATATTACCTATATTAGACCCAATGATCTAACCGATACATACAGAATACTGGTAAATCATAGACAAACTTGCTCTATTTATTAGATAAAATCCCTTAGATGGGTTGTAGCCACGAACAGAACCTACGCATACAACGCACATTAGAAAAGATGGTAGCAGAAGAAAAAACTAACCTAAAAACACACAAGCATAGCTTGGGACCTAGGACTGCAAACCCTAGAAGCCGTTTCATATTCAACTTGCTCCTGAAGGTATACATCAACGGTTGGATCTTCGTCTTCAAATGTTTTTGAGAGGGAAGATAGCAAGGGTGAGTACGCTAAATACTCATCAAGTCACACAAATAGTGTGTATGCAAGGCTTATCAAGATGCTAGGTTGAAAAGATCTAGCCCTTAGCCTTGTGTTATGACGTTTTGGTAGAAATTAATGACAACATATGTCGAAACAACTATTTTTATGAACTTGGTGTGACGAGCGGTTTGTTCCGGCATCCAATAAGATAAGAATATTTATGATATATTATGAAAAGAGTAGAAGATGAAATCAGTGTGATTGATCGATAAATAATAGTGAAGGAAATAATTAAGTAAAATATTGAAGATGTAGGATAGAAGTGGCTTGATTTGGCAAGATAGTGAAGGGCAAGCAATGCTCAGCACAATAACATGTGGTGGTGAAGGGCAAGCGAAGGACTTCGTGTTGAGAATCAATGCGGTGGTAAGCTGAGGGAAACTTTAGCATCGATGGACCTATACCAAGCCATGTAAGTCGAATTATCCGTATCTCCATCTATCATCACTCAAAGAGAAGCATTGGCAACCCAAGGTAAAGAACAAAAAGAAATCGATATGAAGATCCTTATTAGTGTAGCTTTTCTATTTGAATTGAGTATAGAAATGAATTTCTACTATTAAGGGGATGCAAATGTGTCGATGTGTTTGCATAGTCTCGGCTGCTCAAAGGACCTATCCAAATGCTTTCTGAGAGAAACCCAAGTCTTTTAACCTATCCTATGAGTGTTTCATACCTTGTTTTGGTTGGGGAGTAGCCCTCTCAATAAGCTTCCATAGAGCTCAAGATTTATCGAAATTAACTCCCGAGGCAAGCAGTTATGACCAATTTTTTGGTATCATTGTCAGAGAGGAGCGAGATTCTGGTTTCTCGGACACCGGATACTCTGGTCCCCTAGTATCGAGATTTCTGGTAAGTTTTCTCCTGCCTCGGTTTTTAGTAGAGCAAGTTAACTGGAAGGACTCTAGTATGCATCCGGAGACTTCGGTCTTCCTTCTTCGTTTGGCCACTAAGTGTGACCGGAGTATCCGGACCCAGGACCGGATACTCTAGTGTTTAACTGTGAATAACGCTAGATTTTAGGCTCAAGTATTTAAACTCCTCCACCCCCAGCCTTGTGGGCTGCCTGACTTTGGGCAAGAGAAGAAAAACACCTTCCACTGTGTGGCAAAGGACTGGGGTCCCCTATCCCGGACGCCGTGGTCTTTTCTGCCAGGTCAGCTACTCTGAGCCACATTTTGCACCGGTACGGTCACTACGGCCTTCTCCTACTGTAATACCTGGGCCCGGGCACCGTCCCTGTCCCGAGTGCCCCATCCCCGGCCCACCCGAGTCCCGGGAACCATGAGCCCGCATCCTGGTCCTCCCGGGGCCGACTGCCTCGTCCGGGTTTCCTCCCCCACTTTTCCTTTCCGGGGCTTCCCCCGCCCCTCCAGGGCCGCCGACGCCCGTCCCGGGCTCCGGCGCCGACTGGCTCGTCCCGCGTCCCGGCGACCGAAACCTTCGGTCTCGTCCCCGCACGTGCCGACGAGGCTCTCAGTCCTGAGTCCGAGGACCAAACTAAACTGCGGCTACACATACAGCTGTGACGGCGCCCCCGTTGGGACGGGGGCCCGCTCCCGCCTCGAGTAAGATCGGCTCCCCCGGTCGGCATTGGCTTTCTCCCGGTGATCGGCTCTCCCGTGTGATCGCATCTCCCGGGATATCGGCATCGCTTCTCCCGCGATCGGCTTCTCCCGGTCGGACCAACTTCCAACTTACAGCATAATGACGAGGCGAACAGGGCCCTGTCGCCTGC
>RYFJ01003146.1:0-75226 GCA_003991445.1 Oryza meyeriana var. granulata | reverse complement strand
ATAAACTTACCCTCAACGATAATTCAGTTAGCCAAGGCCACTCGTAGATGCAAATATATCATGTTGTGATTCTGCAAGAGTAAAGATGACAAAATATTTTGGAACCCTAGATAAAATAAAATACCACTGTGAGAAAATAACCATGCTATAGCAGGAAACCCATAAATGCTCCCACCGCAAAAATTTTGTAAGTGCAGCAACGATCCTTGAATTAACGCATATAAATGATGTCATAAGAGCACACCTGCCAGATTAATAACCACATAGTATTAATTAAAACTACCATTGCATTCATCTTTTGTTAAAGTTTGCCATCTGATATCCAAGAGACCATATGAGAGTACTATTGTTCCTTCATCATCCGAAACTATCGAACACCACCAAATGAATGTATGGCAATGTAAAGACAAACAATGGATGCAATGACAAAAACTAAGACTAAGACTAAATACCACAATCCCCTTACATGATACACATTCTAGTGAAACAGAAAACTATTATCTGAACAAAACATGCTTTATCTGACCAGAAAAGAAGAAATATACAGGCAAAAGACAAAAAGTTTACTAATTTAAATGATGAAAGAAGCAAAAATGGTACCATATTAATTCCCTGTATCCTGTCCACAACTGGCGCATTTTACCTGAAACGAAGATTACCCTCAATCTAAAACAGAACATTGACAAGAAACATTCTTTAATGATAGAGACCATACATAGTAATAGCATATTGTTTTCAAAATCAGCATGAAAACCTATAAAAAACTAAAAAATAATCAGGCATAACTCGAGACTACTTTCCCCTAATTTCCATCCCCAGCAAGATCTTTCATGGCTAATTGCATAACATGTCTTTACTCTTGTAATACATTATTTGGATTCGTGTAACGCCCAATAGCATATTGCTATAATATGTAGAAAAAAACTGAAATAACCAAAAAAGACTAAAACCCTAAAATAGGCAAAGCATTAAAACAAATTTATAGACATAAACCTTGATTCACAAAAAATAAATTACTCAGTAAGTCATAATAAATCAATTAAATGAAGCATTCTTGGATTCTCTTCTTTAAAAGATAGACCTGCCACTATAATCTTTTCCAGCTATGCTTAATGGAACACTTCAAAAAAAGTCCCTCTCTTATTAATTACTAGTAGCAATGGAGTACAGAATAGCAATTCAACAGAAAATATAGCATGAATTATACCTGAACCAAAGTTCTAGAGTAGTCTAGTATTCCATTAATTAGAAGCAAAATAATCATTTCAGCATCATTTCAGTACTATGCTGAAATGAATTTGAAAATACATACTCTAGCACTTAAGCTTAAAGAATCTTAAATAAGAAAAAATCACAAGTTAGAACCTCTCCACAGTCTGAATGCCAAGCTAGTTTTCCAGTCAAACATCATCAAGGAAGTAAATTTTTCCCTTATAACATCCAACTACAAACCTGCCCAAAGAACATCTACCCATGAAACGGCTGCCAATTCAAGTAAAATCGTGCTGTTATGTTGGAGTTACCTCTAAAAAGTCACCATATGGGCAGAACACTCTAACTCCCCATTGACACTCCACTCACAAACCACTTCTTATTATATTGGAGCAAGTTTCAAACAAACAGTCAGCAACGCATAATTCAAACCTAATGCTTCATTCATCAAATTAAAATAAACAAATCACTATATAAATTACTTCATATAAATTTAAAACACCATTCATAGAACATAGGAGCATATGTGCCTCCATTCAATCAAATTAAAAATGAAACAAACACAATTAAATTACTTCATATTAAATTTAAAAACATGCCATTCATAAACCATGTAGCATATTGGCACATTAGACTGTTCTAGATTCAACTCAAAGAAATCACGAAAAGCAAAAAACAAGACATAAACCAAAAACATCCTTTAACAAGGAAAACTCACCTTACAGCCATCAATGCAGAGAAATAAGTGAATGGGACCCAAATAAATATATCATGGGCCAGCCCATGTTGAGACAAGGCAAAGGAGCATCAAAACACATTGAACCGAGGAGGAATGTTCCAAAGTGCCTGAAATAACTTGTTTATTAGAACATATGAGCAAACATCTCAAGTGCAGCCTACCTCATATCCATCATAAATTTATTGCAACTCAAAAACATTCTTTTGTAAACAAAAGTTCAAGATCCATGACGCCATCGACACTGTTGTCTTCATTTGAGCTTACCAAACAAAGATTCTGTATCTATCATAGATAAAGGCCACATTTTGTTAAAGCTCCTCTACTTCATTGCCAAAATCCCTGCAATTGACGTTTGCACACTCTCCATCTCACCATTTATATGATTTGCCTCAGGAAAGTTATCATCCACCTTGAAAAATCGATTAAATTGAGCTTGTATGCTGGATATATTTCCAACCCTTCTTAGGTTGAGGCTCAGCTAGAAGAAAGTAAAACATGGCTCTCGTAAATTAAAGCATCTAATTAGCTTAGAAAGGTGAGTTATATATAAAGCATCCTTCATCAAATCTCCAACTTGTGGCTACTGTGCGCAGCAGAAATTGAAATACCACCCAAGGCAAAAAATCATTCAAACTCAGAAACTTCACAACAAGTAAGGGCACACAAAATCCTACAGTAAAAGAATGCATCAATAAAAAAAACATGAAATGATGAAGCTAAAGAGAATATAATTAGCTTCAAAAGATAAACAAACAGAAACAAAATTAACAATAGATAGAAGTAAAAAACAAGAGAGGCTTGAACAGACCTTTTTGAAATGCAAATGTGAATATTCTATTTGTCAGTTTCAATTTCACAGACTCCAATGCACCACTTCAAGCTTATAGCTTCACGTAACAATCTTTCCAGAAGAATAGGAGTATTATGATTCCATGGAAGAAAAAACTAAATCATTGCGGGAAGCTTCATTACGACCAACTTCAATTGATGCATGATACTGGAAGAAGATGTTATTCTTGCCTCACAGTCTTCCGCAGATGCAGCGCTATTCTTAAACAACCAGTATGCCTAAAATCCGGAGATCCAATTATTTAAAAGTAACAGCACAGCACTGACATCAAGATTTCTTTAAGGTAGATTTCTACTTCTGCAAGTTAAAAACGCGCCCAAAATTTAAGTCCAGTCCTTTCTCCCAAGAAAATAAATTCACCACTCTTTAAGCGTCGAGCAATCACCGTTCTTTAGTATTTACTCATCCTCCAGGCTGATTACTATTTGTGACTCTTCTAAATATCCAGCAAATAAACATGCTCCAGGACATGCATCTCCTCCATCCGCACCTTGTGTGTTGCAAACAAACTTCACAATTTAAATAGATATCCAACGTACACTTAATCTCTCGCTTTAAAATTTATAGCAGATCCGTGCAATTCAAAAATGACATCACCAATAAACTGAACCACCGTCAACATTTAATAGTCTGGCAGAAAAATATCACCTACTACTCATTCCTCCTTATAGGAGGAAACAGACAATATATAAATTAAAGCTAGTTTCAAGCTCACAGCAGAGCCTTCATATAACAATAATGATAATATCAACTCACATAGATGTAGGGACTACGTATCCCATATCGCTACATAGTAATCAGCAGTTCAAAAGGGAACATACCTGCACCTTTCATATCATAATCCAAGAAACAATAATTATCATAAGAAAAATTTCAAGTTCATTAATGTGACTAAAAAAGGTATAAGAAAATTCAACTACTCAACCCTTATGACATAATGTTGCTTTCATCATAACTCCCTGAATTTTGTTATAATATATCAAGTAAAATAAATGTTGTAATATTGCAACCAAAGTCCAAACCAACAGTAGCACCGTGGTCACAGCTAATACTGCCAAGAAATATTTTACTAAAGTACGCTAAACTCTAATAAAATGACACAAGTCTGTTCTCAATTCTGTCGCATGGCCAAAAAATGCTTACAAATTAGTTTCACTACTATTGTTTAGGAGAATCACCAGTGGCCTGCCAATTAGTGTGATTTTGCGCAGCACCAGTGAGATAAAATGAGGAACCCATATGCAATTACAACACATTAGTGAAACAAAGAGAATCACATAATATAAACAAAAACAGTAACTTTTCACTCTTCTTCCATACAATTTACAATATGTAGTCCTGACAGAATTTTGTGCACTTCGTTCACAACAAAGGACAAATTCTCCCGCCTTAAATAAGCATCTAAGAGTTATTCCCCATAAAGATTTTCTCCATTAAGGTATATTACCTCCATTCAGTGATGGAACCAAAGTCAACCTTGATATTACCATAGGCCTAAACCAAAAAAAAAATCAGAGAATCCTACCAAGGAAGAACATTCTGAATAGCTATCATCGTAATAGTAATATTACCATAAAAAACACATTTATATGTTTACTATTTATCATAGCATCTGCTTTCAAAACAGAAAGAGTCGAGACTTAGTACCAATTTTGAGCACTGTAGTATCCTAAAATACTGTTTACTACCGGAGAAAAAATGTAGAACTATATCTATTAGCATTAGCTCTTCCAAATTCAATATAAATTTAAAGAGAAAAAAATTAATAAGATAAACATTAAATTTACCCACTTACACACTAGAAATTATAACTTGATAGAAAAAAACACCTACTCCAAAATTTAAGGAGAATGTAAAAAGTAGCCATATCATCACCAATTAGTCTACAACGTCCAACACATGTGCACATCACTTCATCCTAGTTTGCCCCAAATTAAATTTAATTAAATTTCAAATAATGCTCCAAAAAGAACGATATTTCAAAAAATCATCAGAGAACTGTTTTCGAACGCTATAAGCAATTTGTTTCAACAAGCAGAAGCCTTGAATTAATGTTTTGTGATAAAAAATTGACAAGTAAATCAACACTCTCTCTCCCCTACTATTCGTGTCAAAAAGAATAGCAATTTTTCCACCAAACAATGATAAGCTAGTAACCTTAATCATTGGCCAAGATGCTGATAGCCTCTCCAATCATTAGAGGAGAATGACCAATGTTGTCAATCAACACACAGAAAACTCTGCAATGGTTCTTACAGCGACATATGTCTTAAACAATAACACTCATCTGAACATTAAAGTTTCCAAATCTTGCACCACGAAAACGGTAGAAACCTAAGAAGATGGAAAATAAGATCTAAAACAGTTGTCCACCAATCAAAACCTAGAAAGACAAGCTAACAGACTATTAAACAAGAAATCACAAGCAAAATCCAAGAAACTTGAGCCGTCTAAATGTTTCACTGTCACATATATTTTTCTACCATGTAATTCATACTTTATGCCTGCAGTTTGATACTAAACATTTGTAGACTAGCATTTGGCAATTAATTACTCATTGAACATTGCATAAATACCACGAAACAAAAGGTACAAACCTATCCCTTTTTTTTTTTTCAAGAAGAGCATCTAAAACATGTCAACCAACTTCTTCCATTCAGGATCCAGAAACCAACAAAATACCATAAAATTCCTAAAATGATCAACATAAATACGTCTACTAGCAGAACAATCAACGCAATCAAATGCAGTTATGGTACCTTTCTTTCCGTTCCACAAACACCTTGGGTTTCCAGGAAAACCAGAAACATCACGTAGCACAAACTCCTCGCCTCGCAACTCGCACGCCAAACAAGCGCTCTCCCACCAATCCCACCATTCCATCCTCACACCCTTGCCAACATCTCAATCGAATGGACTGAGCAAGCGCACTCTCAAACACATACTGCCCCCAATCCCCATATACGACACGAACATTCGACACTGAGCCATCGACCTTCCTCCTCCACGACGGTCCAACGCAAAACCTCCCCACATCAAAGCACAGCAGACGGCAGCGATTTACTCCACCCGAAGGCAGCGTACACCCCCACAACCTAGCCCCGCGGCTTCCAGGGCACCGACAGCCTAGGGTCAATTCTTCATCAGAGTACGAAAATTACGAGTCAAAAAACTCAACCAAGTTACCGCTCACGCACCAGGGAATCATCCACCGATATACAAAGCCACTCCGCTGCATGCGCGGAAGGGAGAACACTCGAATCGGGCAGAAGCGCCTCCTTGTAGACCGACGAGAGCCGCACGATGACTCGACGGGCAGGTTCGGCGGTCGCGGGTCGAACGCGGCGAGAGCACACGCTCCTCCTCGCCGCCTGCCCCGCTGCCTCCTCCAGCTCCCTCCCGTCCATCGACCAGAAGATGGAAGAAGCTTGAGTTCTAAAAGAAGCGCGAGCCACGCGGAAGTGCCAAACGCCGACGCCGCACGTCCCACGGCCCGCTACCTGCACTGGGTCCGTACCACTCTGTAGCGCGTGCCGTCCGCCCGCTTGCCTCCCCCGCCCAGCACGGCACCCGGGTCGTGGCCGTGCGTGCCGCACGTGCCTCGTCGCACCCACCGTGCCCGGCCCCCGTCCTCGACGCGCCGCCGCCGTCCGCGTCCCGCCTCCGCCCGCTTGCCTCGCGACCCGCCTCCCCCCTCGCGCCGCCCAGTCCCTCAGCGCCCTTCGCCGCCTCCCGGATGTCGAGTCCTTCCGGCCTCCTCGCTCCCCCTCCTCCGGCTCCTCGCCTCCTCCGCTCCCCCGCCGCCCTCCTCCTCTCCGCCTCCTCGGCTCCTCCACCTCGGCCTCCCCCGCCTCCTCGTCCTCCGCTCCTCCTCTGCCTCCTCGCTCCTCCGCTCCTCGCCTCTCTCATCCTCTCTCTTCGCTCCTCGGCTCTCGCCCGTCTCCCGGCCGCTCCTCCCCCGCCTCCTCCCGCCACCGCCTCCTCCCGCTGCTGCCTCGGCCTCCGCGGGCGCCTCCGCCGCCGCCTCCTCGCCAGGCGCCTGCCGGCCTCGGCCGCCGACGCCTTGCCTCGCTCTCGCGGCCGCAGACGCCTGCCACGGCGCGGCCTCCGCGCGCCCGCCCTCCGCGGCGGGGCCGTGCCGGCCGTGCTCGTTCGCGCCCTTTCCCGCCGCCTCCGTGCTGCCCGCCCGTGCCCCGGCCGGCCCGCACCAGTACCACGGGCCCCGTGCCCGTGGCCGGCCCGCTGCCGTCACCACCGCCGGCCGTAGGAGGCACGCTATCGGCCGTACCGGCCCCGGGCACGTTACTGTAGCACCATGCCCGGCCGGCCCGACGGGGGCATGGCCCATTTGGCATTATACACGCGGGAAATTTCCTGTTACTAATTATTTTTTTTTTTTAAATTACAAAAACTAATTTTTAGTTTTGGATTTTACGAAAAAGTGACTCTTGCGCCGTGGAGGGCGGTTTTAAATACCGCCTGACCCAGGTCGGCGAATGTCCTTCACCACCCGCGTCACCAGCCGGTGACGGGGGCCCACGGAGTGACGCCTGGCGCTGCCGGGCGCGGGCACGGGCGCGGGCATTAACTCGGACGACTCGGCGCCGACTCGAGCGGGGGCGCGGGCAGCGGACTGCGCGGCCTGGTGCACGGCAGGGAGCGCGAAGCACGGCGCAGGCACGGCGCGGCGCGGCGCGAGTGGTGGAATTTTCACCTGCCGCGCCCGCGCTCGCGCCTGGTCCGTGCAGTGCCCGCGCGCGCGCCCGCGTCCGGGCCCCGTGCAGCGCCGCGCCCGGCTCCTCGGCCTGCCCCGTCACGCCAGCGCCTGCGCCCGCTGACGCGCGGCCGCCTCACGGCCTGGTGATGCGAGACATTCGCCGCCCTCCCCACGGCGTTTTTAAAAACCGCCCTCTCCACGGCGAAAGTCTACTTCTGTAAAAAAGCAAAAACTAAAAATTAGTTTTGTAAATTTAAAAAAAAATTAAATTAGTAACAGGAAATTCTCTATACACGCGTGGACGACAAGCCGCCTTCGCTCCTTCTATGCTTTGCAATACCCTTCGAACTTTGTACGTACTTCATTCCTTCACGATATCTGAAGAAAGCTGTCATTTTCTTATATTCCTCTCGAAATTGCAAATTGTTTGTAACTTTGAAGTACTGACAAACAAACACGTAGCTCGTGCGTGTTTTGAAGTCAACAAGTGCAAAATCGTCTTTTACAGAACCAGAATGAACATTGGTAACACACGCATATAAAGAGAATTAACAGAATACTGGATGCTAAAGAAATACTAGGTTTCATGAACAATTCTTGTAAACACATAAGAGGTAAAAAGCAAGCATGCCAAAATGCTTTTATTCATATTATAAACTTACAAAGTCACAACAAGGTCAATGTAAAATCCATGTTCTCTCCACCTCGGATTGCTTACATTAAAATGAGATAGCTATGAGCTCCTTATCCAATTAAGCATAGCACATTTAACCATAAAATTGACAACAAGTTCCTCCCCTACACTGCGACTCAGCAGCAAGTAGCAACCAAATAATTGAAAATTTGAAGCATTTCACATCTAGCACAGCACGTGCGATCTTTGAACCACTCGTATGGAAGGAACCAGGCATCGACCCTCTCATAAGTGTGAACCCCGAAAAATAGTCCCTCTTGCCTGTACCAGATTGGCAGGCAGCCTGTCCCTCCGGTAGGAGTCGAAGTAACGCCAGGCTCGCCGACATGCCTGGGTGCTGACGCCATTGTTGATGGCAAGGCAGACACCCTTCGCCATGCGCTTGCCTGTCCATGATCTCCTGTGCGAACTTTCAGGATCACGAGCAGGTTGGCGAGGTCCGCGTTCCGTCGTAGGCCTTCTTGATGCGGTCCAGGAAGATGCACGAATGATGCACCCTCCCTCCAGATCCTCGTAGCTCACCGAGGTTGAGGCTCCACCCTTCTCCATGCTCTTGGCCTTGATGATGTTCATGCCTGAGCGTAGCTGCAGATCTTCGAGGCATAAAGACCTGCCTGACGTCTTCAATCAGCTGTGCCTTGTCCACTGGCAAGTAGCTGGAGAAGTCACCGGAAGATCTTGCAGCCTCAACACGCTCATCCTTCAACCCACTGAGAACCTGAATCCAACGATGCCTCAAACTGTAGAGCAGCCACAGAAAGCTCTGCAGCCTGCTGCACAGTCCATTTCCCGGTTCCCTTCATCCCAGTCTGTCCAGCACCTTGTCGACCAGTAGCATCAGCCCTGGTCATCCTTGATGCTAAATATGTCAGCTTATCTCAATCAGGAAAACTGAGAGCTCGCCCTTGTTCCACTCAGAAAACACCTGCTGCAGCTCGCTGTTTTTGAAGCTTACCAACCGACTTGAGAACATCATATGCCTCAGCAATCAGTTGCATGTCACCGTACTCAATTCCATTATGAACCATCTTGACAAAGTTTCCAGATCCACCTTTGCCAATGTATGTGACACATGGTCCACTGTCAGGAACCTGAGCAGCCACCTTGAGAAGAATATCTTCGATGTTACTTGTAAGCCTCAAATGAGCCACCAGGCATCAAGGCACGGGCCATTGCGCACCCTCCTCTCCTCCAGAAACACCCATACCAAGTAGAGGAGGCCACGCTCCTCCATTGCCTTCTCCCTCCTCTCTGTGTTCTCGTACCACTCATTCCTCCATCAATAATACATCACCCTGCTCCAAGTGTGCTGCAAGAGTTGCAATGGTCTGGTCCACTGGCGCACCAGCCTTGACAAGCATATGACAACACGTGGCTTCTGAATGAGTTCACGAATGATGCAGGGTCATGGTACCCGTACACAGGAAGGTTTCCTTCTACCTTTGCACGCTGAAACAGTCTCATCAACCTTCGAAGTCGTCCTGTTGTAGACAGAGATAGGGAACCCTTTCTCTGCAATGTTGAGGGCAAGGTTCTGCCCCATGACTGCAAGGCCAGCAAGACCAATTCTAGTGACAGCCATCTCTGCCTGCAGATAGATGCACCAAACACATCAATACATCATGCGCAGAACAAAAAATAGTTTGTGCAGATGTTGCTTTTCTTTTAACAGAATGCAAATGCTAATTCTTTTTATAAAATGATATAGATGCCAATTCAAAAAGGACAGTACAGCAGAACTATGACATGCATGCAAAATTAAGCGCTATGTACTAAAAATTTCAAGTCCAATACAGGGTGTGGCCTTTTCTGTATGGCCCATAGCAATATAAATTTCATACTTTTAGAAGGAAGCCATATGAAAGGTGACTCTTTTCAGCATTGAGTGGGGCATCATTCATGTATTATGGAAAAGGTATATAAATGCACAAAATAAGGAAGTTAACAGAATACTGAAGATATGCCTATGATATTGTTATTTATCATATCACCCAGGAGGTTGACACTTTGATGGGGAATTATATTGTCAGTTTTGAGGCAGAAACTACCGATTGCAAAACATTCCACAATTAACAGAACGCAGTGAGTAATAACATTTTCAGATGTTTGGCATCACATCTAGCATAACTAATAGATGAACCCTGTGGTAATACATGGCGACCTAGGGCCATACGTTACAACGACAGATCTACGCCTAACTACCTGTTGAGGCAAATGTGAGAGCAATCAGAAGCAACATTTATTAACATTATACTGAGATAGGTAAAAAAATTGGCACTTGGGGGCTACTGAAAGAAACTAGTGGTAAGCAACAGCCACCAAACTCGACACACACACTGTCTACAACTAGCACTCCATGTCCAAACCACGTAGAGAACATGCAGCTAAAATTGTAAGTTCTTCCAGAAACTAAAATATATTCTAAGTTGTAATCCCACACGGACCAGTAACGGAACAATCAGACACTAGTATCAGACTCCCCAAATTCACCCCGACACCACCATGACGAGGCCGATTCTGGCAACAAGCTCCACTCGCCTCCACGGCTCCACCCAATCCCTCCCGATAAACAGGACACCTCACATGTAGAGCAGACAAGTGGAAAATGGCGAGCAGAAACTGGACAGCTCCCGCGCGCGAGGGATCCTACCCAGCAACAGCAACGGAAAAGCGCAGCGGCGGGTGATGAGGGGAGGAGATCGGAGGCGAGCCTGGGTGATGACTGATGAGGGGAGGAGATCGGAGGCGAGCCTGGGTGATGACTGATGAGGGGAGGAGATCGGAGGCGAGCCTCTCTCACCTGCGTGGCGTCAGATCTGCCTCTGCCTCTGCACGCCGGCCGGATGAAATCGCTCGAAGGAAGGCGTGCTGCGAGTCGACCACCTACCACCTCCTCTGTAGGGATGGCAACGGGTCGGGTGAGGTGCGGGTGGAGCAAAAACCCGCCCTCGACGGCGCCCGCGACACTTGGCCACGCCCGCCCTCAATGATACCCGCGGGTGAAATGTCACACCCGCGCCCGCGGGTGACCCGCGGGTGTCGGGTTACCCGTGGGTGCGTTCATTGCACAATAGGAATTTCACAAACAAATCACAAACAAACCTTGAGGAGTTCACCAGTGTCGGCCGGGGGCACCTGGGCGGTCGGCCGGCGGCCGGGTCGAGAGGAGACGAGGAGAGCGGCCGGGGTGTCGGCCGCGGGCACCTGGGCGGCCGGCCGGCGGCCGGGTCGAGAGGAGACGAGGAGAGCGGCCGGAGGGTCGGCCGCGGGGGCCTGGGCGGCCGGGGCTGTCGGCCGCGGGCAACTGGCCGGCCGGCCGGCGGCCGGGTCGAGAGGAGACGAGGAGAGCGGCCGGGGGGTCGGCCGCGGGGGCCTGGGCGGCCGGCCGGCGGCCGGGTCGAGAGGAGACGAGGGGTCCGCCGCGGGAGAGATGGGACGCGCCGTCGCGCTCGCGCCGTCAGGAGTTGGGGACAGGTCGAGGACTCGAGGGGAGGCCGGTGGCGGTCTGGCACTGGCAGGCGGTCAGCTAGGGTTTTTTTCTTGGGCTGGGCCGTTTGTGTACACATGGGCCTTTGTTTACGGGGCCCGATAGGCGCCCGCGGGTGAACTTTGTCGAAATTTTTTTATTTTTATATTTATTTATTAAAAGATTTGCAAAAGTAGATTTTTGTTTGAAAAAATTGTAAAAATAGACTCCCACCGCCCTTTGGGCGATTTAATGACGTGGCTGACGGTCGTCGGCCTGCAGGCGGCCCCCTTGCCCCTGGGGGCGGCCTCCCTCCCGCGCGCCTGCAGGCCGGTTCCCTCGCCCGCTTCGGCCGCGCCCCTCGCCTGTGCCCGCGCCGCGTCAGCGCCCTCGCCGTGCCCGTGCCCTCGGCCGCGTCCCTCGCCCGTGCCCGCGCATTTTGCAGGCGGCCACCTTGCTGCCCTCTGAGAGGGCGGTTTTTAGGAGGCCGGGGGCCCGCCCGCAAAATGGCTGACGGGCCGTCGGCCGGGGGCCGTCAGCCACGTCATCAAATCGCCTTCTGGAAGGGCGATTTTTAAAAATCGCCCTCTCAGAGGACGGTGGGAGTCTATTTTTGTAATTTTTCAAACAAAAATCTACTTTTGCAAATCTTTTAATAAATAAATATAAAAATAAAAAATTTTCGAACTTTGTCACCCGTCCCCGACTCGTGTCTGTTGCGGGCCCCGACCCGATGACGCCCGCGGGCACGATTCTGCACCCATGCCCGCGCCCGCGGGTGTGATTGCCATCCCTACTCCTCTGCACCGCACTGCACCTGCTTAAATATAAATAGGCCCACCAAATATCAACCCACTTATAACTTTTCCCACCTGGCGCGATCAGCTGCCACCACGGGCGTCTCGCCGACGGATGGGGCCGCAGCCGCCGGGGGTAGGCGGGTCAAAGTGGCTGACATGTAGGTCCGGGGCTCCACCAGGGTGGGCCCCATCTAGCATGGAGTTGGTGGATCGGAACGTGGACCAGCAACGGCGGGGGTCCAGTTTTAGACCGGCCATCCCTATCCCCGCACGCGAGGGCAGATTTTCCCCGTCCCCGTCCCCACCGCTGGTATGGGTTACTCGACGGGTCCCCATCCCCGACAATAGCCGGCCTCCCTCCCTGCGCGCCCACAGGCCCGTTCCCCTCGCCTGCGCCCACGCCCTCGCCCGCCGCTTGCGCCCCGCGCCCGCGCCCGCGCCTGGAGAAGGGGATCGAGGGGGGCCTTGAGTTAGCGATGGCAGCGCAACTTGGAGACTTGGAGTTGATGGCCGCGCTGCTTGGAGTCGACAGCGGCGCGACTGAGATGACGGCGACGGGGCGGCGCCGCGCAGCTTGATTTCACCGGTGGGAGGGGGGAGCGGGACAGGGCACCGGGGGAGAGGGGAAGGGGGCGACGACCGGAGCGAGCGTGATGCTTGCGGCCGTGCAGCGCCGTTGTCGCCTGGAGCCAGAGCGGCGGTGGCGCCTGGACGGGGAGCGGCGATGGCGGCCCGGACGTGGAGCGGCTAGTGGCGGTGCCGGTCCTGGCGACCTGGCCTGGACGGGGGGCGGCGATGCTAGCGGCGGTGGCGGTCGCAGCTGGCGGCTGGTGGCTGCCGCTCGCACCCACGCCGCGGACTTGCCGCCCCTGGTGGCTGCCGCTCGGCCACGGATCAGACGGATCTCGATCTAGGGTTACAAGTGTGAACTGGATTTTTTTTATATATATACTCTTGTATTCGGGGCCCCATGGGTACACGGGGACGGGAGGCTGGGGAACGTCCCCACCCCCGCTCCACCCGACGGGGGGCTTTTCCCGTTAATAACCCCGTGGGGACTAATTTTATCCCGTTTGTATATCCTAATAGATGTTTTCCCCATCGGGGATCGGGGATCGAGGCCCCATTGCCATGCCTAGCCCACGGCCCTCTCACATCCGTCCGTGGTGATGTCAGCAGGAGCGCATTGGAGTTTTTGTCGATACGATTTAAGATTAGGTTATGGTTTGGTTTTGGGTCTTTGAGAAGCCTTTAAACCGCAGATTTCGCGTACGAATAGATCAACTACCTAAAAGAGACGACTTTGATGTGCTACGATACTATCCATATTATATTACACGTTGTGCTAAAATTTAAAGTTACTCTCTTTTCCTAAAATTATATACAAACTTTTGGAGTTCAAATTTTATGTTAAATATGATAAATTAGAAGATATAAACATAACTTTTATCACTAAACTACCCATATTGTCCCTTAGCTTCATTATTAACCCAACTAGCCTAGTCCTACATTGCACCCACCCTAAGGAGGCAAATAAGTTGTTTTTCCTCTCTTCTTAATAGTTATGTTGTAATGCCCCTCTCCCGCTAACCGTAGAGGAACATCGTTACCTATAATACATGTACTAGTCCCAAGAGACCAGTTGGTACATACAGGACATCGGTGGATCGCAGCCAAACCTGCTTTATTTATCATACTGTCGGAGGAAGGAACTCCAACCGCGGGGAGTCTGGGAACCCCCCTTTGAGGTTCGGCCAGGGGAGTGGTTCACAGGTCGGCTGCGGCGCCTGATCGATGACACGCAAGGGAGACAGGAGAAGTAGACAGGTTCGGGCCGCGCGGAGGCGTAAAACCCTACTCCTGTGTGTATCTGCTATGTGGGAGATGAATGTGCTTCGTTCTTACAAGGTGTTCTTGAGGGGTGCTCAGGAGCTAGCCCTAACTTGGAAACTTGGCCTGTTTCTGGAAGCTGTACGCGGAGACTGGAACGGGGTCAGCCCCTGTGACGACCCGGGGCGTCATTACCAAAAATGGCGTCCCTAGTCCATGGATTATTATTCGCTAGAGACGTGCTTTAGTGAATAATAATCCACATCAGAGATAGCAGCAGAATAATAGCTAGAAGGTTCCACTGACATTACAATACCACGCCACGCAGGGCTAGAATCTTACACAGGGTCATTCATGTCTTCCCATTTGTACAATATTTCAACACCCCAGGTTTATTGACATAGTTACAAGATTGCTACCCGGCGTACATCTACTCATCCCATCCTCCATAATACACATTATAGTCATAGGCATCATCCCCTGGATGTTCAGCACACCAAGCAGCATAGCACTGGTCCTCCAAACTCTCATTGGTTCCATTGAGTTGCCCAGATGGATTGACCTCAATATAATTAGTTAATATCAAGGGTGAGTACTAGATACTCAGCAAGCATCAGTAACAGAATGCAAGGCATGTTTCAAATCATCATTTCTCAATTATAATTTTAATTTTTTTTCTAAAATATGGTTCTTGTGAGAGAAGTCCAGGGTCGGGGGCAAAAGGGAAACGGGAAAGGGACGGGGAAGAGAGGAAAGTTTCTGGTGATAGGCTGACAGCCTTATTTCTCAACCCTAGCCGCTCAACTACACGCCAGCCTGCCATCTACCGTCTAAACGTGTTTAAACGGTCGTCTCAAACCGTTTAGGAAAACACTGGTCAATACTTAGAATACAGAGCACTTTCTCTTATTTCCGTACATTACACCCCTTCATTCGGCGCTAATATATGTGTTGGAGGAGGAAACTCCAACTGCGGGAAGTCTAGGGACCCCCCCTTTGAGGTTCGGCCAGGGGAGTTGTTCTCAGGACGACTGCGGCGTCGGATGGATGGAACACAAGGGAGACAGGAGAAGTATACAGGTTCGAGCCGCTCGGAGGCGTAATACCCTACTCCTGTGTATTGCTGCTATGTGGGAGAGAGGTATGTGGTTTGTTCTTATAAGGTGTTCTTCAGGGGTGCTCGGGCCCTAGGAATTAGTTTTCTCTCTGGAAGCTGTCCTCCGAAGACTCTCCTTCTTCTTTGAGCTGGCATGGATCCTCCTTTTATAGACTAAGGGGAGTCCACAGTGCCTACACATATGACGAGAGAGAGCTTCTCTAGGTATGATACGTCTTGTCGCACGTGTCCGCCTGCTGAGCCACGCCGGAGTAGGTTCGGCACGTCAGGTCGCCATGCTGCACGGCTACTGTGGGCGGCTAAGTCGTGAGGATGTGACGGCGCACGCCGTCGCTGCCAAGGTACGAAAAATCAAAGCCCTCTTAGTCAAAAGTCCTCTGATTGCATAGGGAGCGGGAGCGGACGACAGGCGCGACGCGCCCCGTCGCCTCGTCATCAATGCGGGTAGTTGGGGATTGACCCGCTCGAGTCAGGCTCGGTCCCGGGGAAACGCCCCGGGACCGAAGCTGTGGGCCCCGGGCCCGGGAGCGAGACCCGAGACTGTGAAGTCCCAGTAAGGTGCCCCGGGGACATGCCCCGGGACCGAAGCAGTGCCCCGGTCCCGGGAGCGAGACCTGGGACTGGGAACTCCCAGTAAGGTGTCCCGGGGACATGCCCTGGGAAGGAAGCTGTGGGCCCCGGGCCCGGGAGCGAGACCCGGGACGGGGAAGTCCTGGTAACGTGCCTCGGGGGCATGCCCCGGGACCGGGAACTCACAGTAATGTGTCCCGGGGGCATGCCCTGGGAAGGAAGCTGTGGGCCCCGGGCCCGGGAGCGAGTCCCGGGACCGGGAAGTCCCAGTCATGTTCCTCGGGGGCACGCCCCAGGAAGGAAGCTGTGGGACCCGGGGCCCGGGAACAGGGGAGTACCGGACCCGGGGTCCGGGAACAGAGGAGTGCCCCTTATCAAGAATGCCCCCGGGACCAGGGGCCCGAGGTGGACGTGGGCGTCCGTCGCGAGGCGCACCCGGGGAAGGTGCACCCGGGCCCGGACGGTGCCTGGGCCCCAGGCGCTTAGGGGGAAAATGGCAGTGGCCGACCGTCACTTGTACATAATGTGGGCCCGGAGACGCTGACGTGGCCGAAGATCCACGCGTCCCCGGGGACTGTGGGACCCCCAGTCCCGTTTCGCCGACAATATGCGCATCAATGCACTTCATCGGCATTGTCTTGGGTTTTTCATCGCCCAAGCTATTACTACATACCCATACAGAGTGTAACAACTTGATAAGATACTAAACTCTGCTCGCCTTTCGACGAGTCTATGGTCGATACGGTTCTTATATGGCACACTAATACAAGTGAGAATGATTTTAGTCCTTATGTTATAACCATATGTAAAGGGGCCCGCCTCCATTCAAATCCCGTCCATGGGCACCCTCTACCCTCCTAATAAATATTAGAAAATCAGTTGCTCCCTCAACTGATCTCTCCAGTATATATATATATTATCATCCATCTCTATGACTTACTTATTTGAAAAATTCATTCGATGCAAGGTGACAGTACTATAAAACAAAATATTGTTTATGCAAAATAATTCAAATCTCCATGCTCAAAGGTTAGCTTGCCTAGAATCTCGTAGCTGAGATCGAAACTAGCTGGCGCTCCCAACTGACCCGTCTCCGCCTCTAATTCCTTTCCTGCATTCCCACCATATATCGCGAGGCTTAATTAAATTTTAATAATATGAAAACAAACAATCCACAAATAAAATGTGCCCACATCTCTGTAGAATTTTTTTATGCCAACTTGCACTTACTTAGCTAATAATAGCAAAGATTACCTAAACTATATTTGGGTAATAGAGCATTGGGTTATCTGTGTAATTTACTAGTGTGCATCAAATAATTAACCTCTCTACTGTTCTCCTTCCTTATCCCATCGTACAGGCACAAGGCATCTAGCATTCCTCTTCCTCTTCCTTCTTTTGTTACGGCTATGGCTCTCTTTCTCCTCTCCTAAACTCTACTCCAAAAGCTGTTGCCCCACTGTAGCTGGCGACCTCGGGTGCCATATCCCGCCGGCAGCCGTTCTCCTCCTGCTCCGTGCACCTTCCCAACCCCACAAGCTGCAAGTGGTGAATCCCCTGCTAGGATGGAGCTCGCTCCATGACCCCCAAGCCCAGCCGCCATGGCTGGCAACCTTGGTGCTTGGCACCACCAAAGGCTAGCCCTAAGGTAAGTGCTACAAATTTTTCCCTTCTAGTCTCCTCCTTCCAATGTCTCTATTAATATATTCCCCTTCTTTTCTAGCAAGATTTGAATTGAGGCACTAAGAGACTGCTTCCAAGTACTTGCTTGCTTTATGTGTGATTTACTAAGGGACATGTATGGTAGCATGTGAAAATTACCTGATCTCTGCCTCTAGTGTACTCTTGCTTGATCCCCACGAGCTCACAAGCTAGTGAACTCCCACCTGCAGATTCAGCTCTCTACGAATCGACCGTTCTTCTTGCTGGCTCACCCCCTTCCACCTTTTAGCCAAGCTGATGATGGTGCTCTACGTCACAATTTTGAGGTTGATTGGCTACAAATCTTGGAATGGTTGGACAGAGGAGATGAAGATGAAGAGGGATTGGTTTCCTTACCGTGCTAACTGGCTGGATGTGAAAGTGAGTATTGTTCTCCTATCTACCACACTTACTCCTGCTATTCCATCTTATTTCTATACCAAGAATTGTTGGAATGGTAGCCCATGCCTCTCCCTGTTGATTCACTATTTGTGCGGGTGTGTGTCACGAGTTCATTAGGTGAGAATTTTTACCCACTCCTTGCACTGTGTTCCTATTGACCACACTTGACCAGAGTAAAGGTGTGGCTTTCTTGCCTGTGTATAATTTTTTTCTAAGAACAACTAAATGTATAACTACATCTTTTTGATTTAATAAAATTTCGGGTTGTTTCAGCCCCCTCTCCTGTTGGCATGGATCCTCCTTTTATAGTCTAAGGGGAGTCCACAGTATCTTGTACACATGCCAAGAGAAAGCTTTTCTAGGTACGATACGTCTTGTTGCACACGTCCGCCTGCTGAGCCACGCCGGAGTAGGTTTGGCACGTCCGATCGTCACGTTGCACGGCTGCTGCGGGTGGCTGGATTATAAAGATGTGACAGCGCACGCCATCGCTGCAAGGGTGTGGAAAACCGAAGCTCTCTTAGTCAAAAGTTCTCTGACTACACAGCGAGCGGGCCCACAGAGGGCCATCATGAAAGCCCACGCATGTCTAAGCGGGCGACAGGCGAGACACGCCCCATTGCCTCGCCATTAATGCGGGTACTTGGGGAGCCGATCCGCTTGAGTCAGACTCATGCCCGGGGTAGAGAGCTCATCGAGCCCCCCGCACGCGCAAGGCGCCAAGTTCCTCGGGGATCGAGGCTGTGTGTCCCGGGCTCGGGAAGCGCATCCCGGGCCCGGGAATGATCCAGTAATGTGCCCCGGGAACGCGACCCGGGACCGAGCCAGCAGGTCCCGGGACCGGGCGGCGAGATCTGGGCTGCCGGATGTCCTAGTAATGCCCCCGGGAACGTGCCCTGGGACCGGGGGGCGAGACCGGGGCCCGGGAATATCCCCGGGGCACGGGGCCCGAGGTCGATGCGCGCGGCCATCGCGACGCGTCCGAGGAAGGCATTCCCGGGCCCGGACAGTGATCGGGCCCCGGGCACTTAGCGGGAAAAACTCCGTGGGGAACCCCTCCAGCACCGGGGCCAGGGAGAACCCCGCGTCCCGCGCCCGGTAGCACTCGAGGACGTACTCCGCCACCCGCGCGGCGAGCTCCTTCCCTTCTTTCGCCAGAACCTCGTGAACTTGCTCGGGGAGCATGTCCAGCGTGCGCAGCAAGTCGCCGAACTCCACCAGCTCCTGGCCAACCCCGGTGGGCCCCTCGAGCTTCCGCGGAGGTGCCCGGATGCCGATGCGCTCGAGACACCCCCGGACCCTAGAGCCGTACCGCTCCAGGCAGGCTGCGGTCTCGCTGTCGAGGTTCTTCCGGTTGGCGAGGTGGCTTTGTGCCGTCGACAGCCTTCTCTCCGTCCTGGCCAACTTCTCGGCTAGCTTCCCGCGCTTGCCGGTGTCGGGGAGCTGCTCGATGTAGCCCGCACCGCGGCCCCACACGCCACGGCCTCGAAGTCGGCCGCGCGCTTCCGGGAGGCCTCCGCCTCCCGCTCCATCTCAGCGAGGCGGGCCTCGGCAGCCTTCATCGCCACCTCCCGCGGAGCCAGGGAGTTCTGCTTGTCCTCCAGGGTCGCCTCTCGTGTTGCGAGGGCCTCGGCCTTGACGTCCATGTCGGCGGCCAGCAGCTTCGCCTGCTCCGCCAAACGCCGGTGGTCGGCCTCCTGCTCCTCGAGGTCCCTTTCCTAGGACACCAGCCTCTTCGCTCGCCCAACAGACGGCTCATGCTGTCCTGGGCCATGGCGCTGGAAAGCTTGGCAGCCTTCTCGCTGATCACCGCGGCTTCCTTCCGCGCGGTGATCTCACGCTCCCGGGCTGCGAGACCGGCCTCTTGGGCCTGGACGCGGTCCTCCCGGGAGGATATCTCCTTCTCCCACGCCTCCATCTCGGACCGGGGGCAGGAGGCCTCATTGGCAGCAAGCTTGGCGGCGGCCTCTAGTTGGGCGATGCGCCTCTCCGCCGCCTCGACCTCCAGCCGGCGGGTCGCCACGAAGATCTCGGTGGTGACCGTACGGGCGGTGAGCTCCTGCATTGCCATCGTGATCGCTCCCCGCCCGCTCTCGAGATCCGCCCGTACCAGGGCGGACTCCCGCCGCTCCCGACGGGCTGCCACCTGCACTTGGCCGGCGGCGGTCGCCAGCTGCTCCAGCGCGGAGTCTAGCGACATGCGTTCCCGCGCTGCTCCTGTTAGCCATGCAGCAAAAAGGACCAAGGCCCGCTCCCCCCTCCTGGGAGACCGCTAGGCCCTAGCATCTCCCTCTTCTTCGGTGGCGGGGACATCAGTCGGTTCCACGACGGCCCGCTCCAGCGTGGCCGCCGCGACCTCCATGCTTACCGCTGCACTCGGCGAGGGCGGGGGCGTAACGGGACGCGGCGGCGCCATCGGCGCACCCCCGGTACCGCCTGCGGCCGGGGTTGGCGGCGCCCTTGTCGGCCCCTGATCCCTCCTACGAAAACCAAAACCAGACAGATAAGAGCTAGGTCGAGAAACGCAAGAGGAAATGTGCTAGCGAGAAGAGCCGAATGGGATCGAAGCGCTTACCTTGCCTGGGGCTCCTTGAAGCTCCATGACTTGGGCCTCAAAAGAGGCCGGCTGCCGCTGCGAGATCCCGTCTTCCCCGGCGACGCGCCCGGGGCGACGATGCTGGCCGGAGCTTCTGGCGCTTCCGACGCCGGCTCAACGTCGCCCCCCGTGCCCGTGGGGGTCTCGCTCCCTCCCACGTCCGGGACCGCCTCTGGCCCGATCCGGGGGCCCGGGTAACCGGCCTTGGCTCTGTGGACGGGGCCCGAGCGGCACTCGTCGGCGCCACACATGCAGTGACCGCCACAGTGGTCCCAGTCCGCCCAGGGTCCCCGCGGCTCGGGGAAGTAGCAGCCGGGGCAGCGGCTGCCGGGGCGACGGTCTTCGTCTTTTTCGCCGCCGGCAATCCCGGGTCGGGCCCTGCCGGCCGCTTCCCCTCCTTCTTCGACAGTACCGGCTCCTCAGCCGGCGCATCCTCATCCTCCGAGGCGTCGGGCACATCGATGATCTCGGGGGCGATCCACGAGACAACAATCCCCACGGCGTCGAATCGCGGGAGACCCTTCTGGATCTTCGTCCGCTCACAGTTGGTGCAGAGCGGTGTGACGCCGTCAGGGAGCGCGCGGCCCGCCACGCCCCCTCCTTCCAGTGCCGTTGCCATCAGCAGGCCCAGCGCCTCCTCGCTCAAGTCGTCTGGGTGGGTCCTGGCGATGTCCCTAGGCCCGGTGTACAGCCAGCAGGTCGGGGCCTCCTGTTGAGCGGCGCCAGCCGTCGGCCGAAGAAGTCGCCGACGACCACGTAGGCGTTCAGCCCGGCCGCCACCAGGCTGGCGATGCACGCTGTCACTGGCGCTAAGCGCGCGTCCTCCGGCGTCGACTCCATCCAGCTTTTCACCTTCTAGGGGTCGGGAACAGGAGCCGGTCGTTGGCATCGACGCCGATGTAAACCCAGTGCTGGCGCCATAGGTCCCACTTATTCTTCAGCACCATTGGGATAAACTCAACGCCGGGGTGGCCGTGGAAGTACACACCGCCTACCCGCTCGGGCAGATCGGTGGCCTTGTTCTTCGGCGCGCTCCTCACGGTGAAGTAGCGCCGGAACAGGTCCACCGAGGGCATGACGCCCACAAACATCTCACACAAATGTGCGGAAATCCCCAACACCATCACGGCGTTAGGGGTCAAGTGCAGCATCTGCACCTTGTTGATGATCAAATTTGTCATCACGTGCATACTGGTGCAAGGTCCCGGGCATGGACACAGGGCCTGGGAACGGGCACAAGGTCCCGGGCACGGGCACAAGGCTCGGGAAAAGGCTCAGGGCCCGGGCACGGGCACAAGCGCGGGCAGGGTCCCGGGCGCGGACACAGGCCGGGCGAGGTCCTGGGCGATCCGGACAAAGCGGAAGCAACGGTCTGGACAATGGCTTGGCAAGATGCTCGGGCGAGGATGTTAACGGCCTCGTCTTCTACATGATTGGCCGGTTGTAAGCAGGAGGAATACTTCGGTTTGGTCTCTATTTTCTTTTTACTGTATGCATGGAAAGTATTTTTGTGTACAGGAAAGACCAGCCGCCCTATATATATAAGGGGTGATGGCCGATTGACGACACACAATCGACATATCAATCTACTATATTATTTTGCATCTACTATTTTCTCTCAGCCCTAGTTTTTGCTTCTTGTTTTTCGTTGCCGTCTACTTCATTGCGACAGCGATCACAAGGTCCTAGGGGCGGTTAGGCCGACCTAGGGCAACCCATCGCCGCCGTTCTCCCTGACGGGGTCCCTCCCGGGAGCGTGGGGTGTCAGGTTCCAAGAGCTCTCGCCGGCGTGTCTTGCGTATCGCGCTCCTGACGAGACTCCCCTTGCGACGTTGTCGGAGGATGAAACCCTGACGGCGGGAAGTCTGGAGACCGCCCTTTGAGGTTCGGCCAGGGGAGTGGTTCTCAGGCGACTGCGGCGTCCAGTGGATTGATGGAACGATGGATGGCACACAAGGAAGACAGGAGAAAGTATACAGGTTCGGGCCGCGCGGAGGCGTAATACCCTACTCCTGTGTGTTTGGCTATGTGGAGATGAATGTGGTATGCTGTTACAAGATGAACTCAAGGTACTGAGGAGCTAGCCGGGGAAGAAGAGAGACCGGGCGAGCTGAGGAAGATGAACAGTAGTGAGACAGTGAGCTAGAGTCAGAGATCGAGAGTGAGAGAGAGACAGGGAGACCGGGGAGAACTAGGGAGCAAGCACTCGAGGTTCCGTCCCCTCAGAACGTGGCATGGATCCTCCTTTTATAGTGCAAGGGGAGTCCACAGTGCCAAATATACATGAGAGAGCTTCATTGGAGACTTCTCCTGTTGCACACGTCCGCCTGCTACGCCCATACCGGAGTAGGTCTGCTGCAGGCGGCTAAGTCATCGAGACGTGAGGATGTGATGGCACACGCCGTCACCGCCGAAGTCAAAAAGCCTCTGACTGCATAGGCATGTGTCCACTGCACATGCATGCGTCCACAGGGGGCCATCAGGAGACGCCCACGCGTGGCAGAGCAGGCGACAGGGGCGACAGACCCTGTCGCCTCGTCATTAATGCGGGTTGTTGGAGAATTGGTGCACTCCCAGGGAACGCGCCCCGGGACCGTGCGTGTGGGTCCCGGGACCAGGGAATGTCCCCGGAACACGGGCCCGAGGAAGACGCACCCGGGCGCGAGGTGGCGCACCCGGGCGAGGCGCACCCAGGCACGGGGTGGACGCACCCGGGCACGGGGTGGCGCACCCGGGGAAGGCGCTCCCGGGCCCGGGGAAGACGCACCCAGGCACGGGGTGGCGCACCCGGGCCCGGACAGCGCTCGGGCCCCGGGCACTTAGCGGGAGAGCCGGCCGTAGCCGGCCGCCAGTTGTGCAGAATGTGGGCCCCGGAGTAGCTGACATGGTAGAAGACCCATGCGACCCCGGGATACGTGGGACCCCCTGTCCCGTTTCGCCGACAGACGTGTCTTGTGCATCGCGCTCATCGCCGGGGGCACACGTGACGTGTTCGTGTGCGAACACACTTTTTGGCAACTCCGCTAGGGACGAAGGAAGATCAAGGTACATCTACGCCGCCGTTTGTCATGTCTGGCAGCAAGATCCCAAAGCCCGGAGACATCAGCACCGACAACATCATCAAGCCTAGCTTTGATGAATTGTCCGAAGAGCATCGCCAAGCTTACGAGGCATACAAGAAGAAGCGTGAAGAGGAAGAGATGGATAGGTTCCTTGCCAACTTCAACAAAGATCGGCAAGGTAATATCACAGCGGTTGGCGAGATCACCTTCCCTCCTCTACGAGGCAAAGAAAAGGTACAAAATTCTGTAAGTAGCGCTTTTTCTCTTGAACAGTTGGCTGAATTAGAGTTTTGTGTTGCACAGAATAACAATCTTCTTAATCAGGCTATGATAGATATGATGAACACTAAGAAAAATACGCCACAGCCCTCTAATAGTTATGTTGATGCATCCACTAGCGCAGTAAACCCTAACCCAACAGCACCTATTGATTCATCGGAATTGCCACAACAACCCTCGTATGGCATGCCGATGAATTTCTTTTCTGGGCAGCAAGCTAAACCTGGAAGTGGATTAATGATGATGCCTACATATCCCAATCCCATTGTTAGCATACTATCTTTGGGAGTTTCGGCGCCAAATAAAACCATGCCACAATTTTCTACACTGCCGATGCCTACGTCACAGATTTTAAATACATGCAACACTCCTATAAATCCTACGCCACCACCCAGGGCACTCCCAACCAATTTAGAAGAAGTTATGGCTAGGTTACGAGAAGATATGCATAGGATGTTTGTTGAATCTTTTGGTGTTGAACCGAAGGTTAGAGGATGAACTTATCAAAAGCCATACCCATCCTGCTTTGATGTTATTGCTTATCCTCAAGGTTATAAGGTTCCTGAATTTTCTAAATTTAATGGCGAGTGTTGGAGGATGGAACCTCGACGGCGGGAAGTCAGGAGACCCCCCTTTGAGATTCGGCCAGGGGAGTAGTTCTCAGGCGAAGTCGGCGTCAGTGTGTATCAGCGGAACGATGGATGGATCGAAAGGAAGAAAACACACAAAGAAGACAGGAGGATTTAGACAGGTTCGGGCCGCTCGGAGGCGTAATACCCTACTCCTGTGTGTGTTTTGCTATGTGGGAGAGAATAAGGTTTGTTCTACAAGGTGTTCTCCTCAGGAGCTCAGGAGCTAGCCTAACCCGGGAGCTAAGACTGTCTAGGAGCTAAGCTTGGAGACCAGGAAGAAGAAGAAGAAGACCCGGGCTCAAGGAAGAAGAAGACCGGGGCTCCAGGAGTCAATCTAAGCCCCTTTTTTCATTGGCATGGATCCTCCTTTTATCAGCGAAGGGGAGTCCACAGTGCCAGCACACTGAGAGAGACTTTCTGGCGAGTTCTCCTGTTGCCACGTCCGCCTGCGACGCCCACGCCGGAGTTGGAGGAATGTCCAGTCGCTCACGCCCGCCTGCCGTGCCCATGCCGGAGTAGGTTTGCTGCAGGCGGCTAAAGTCGTGAGGATGTGACGGAGCACGTCGTCGCTGCTAAAGTCAAAAGTCTTCTGACTGCACTGTCGGGTGTCCACGGGGGATCGTCACGAGACATCCACACGTGGCAGAGCAGGCCCGCGGGGGGCCATCATGGGAGACCCACACATGGCCATGCAGGCGATAGGGACGACACACCCCGTCGCGTAACCATTAATGCTGGTAATTGGAGAGCTGGTCCGACTGGGAGAAACCGATCACCGGGAGGAGCCGATCAAACCGGGGGAATCCGGTCCTTCAGAAGCCGATCAACCGGGACCCACTTCCTGAGCTCCTCGGGGCGGAAGATGTGAGTCCCCAGTCGGCACCCGGGTCTCGGGGCCAAGGCAGTCGGCTCCCGGGACCGGGGCCGAGGCAGTCGGCACCCGGCACCTGGCCCCGGGGTCCGGGCAGTCGGCACCCGGGGCCGGGGCCGAGGCAGTCGGCTCCCGGGACCCGAGGCCAAGGCAGTCGGCATCGGGACTCGGGGCCCGGGGAGGTGGCTCTCGGGATCAGGCGCCGGGTTAAGGCAGTGCCGGAGCCCAGGGACTTAGCTGCCGTAGCCGCCCTTTTCTTGCGCAGAATGTGGGCCCGGAGTATTTGTTGCGGCCGAAGACCCTCGCGTCCCCGGGGACTGGGGGACCCCCGGTCCCATTTCGCCGACAGCGAGGATAGCAAAACCACATGGGAGCACGTTAGTCAATATCTTGCTCAATTAGGTGAAGCGGGTTCTATGGATGAGTTGAAAGTGCGTTTATTTCCTTTATCTTTAACCGGTACAGCTTTTTCATGGTTTTCTGCTTTGTCTCCTAGTTCTATTACTACATGGTCGCAGCTAGAACAAAAATTTCATGATCATTTTTACAGCGGCGATAATGAGCTTAAGCTATCACATCTTACATCGGTTAGGCAAAAGCATGATGAATCGGTTTCAGATTATGTCAAAAGATTTAGAGATGTTAAAAACCGGTGCTATAGTCTTGTGATAGGTGAGAGAGACTTAGCTGATCTTGTGCTTAATGGTTTCAAGACTCACATTAAAGAAAAATTAGAAGGCTATGAATTTTTAACTGTTAGTCAAGTCTTGCAGCGAGCTTTGGCTCATGAAAGTCGAAACAAAGATGTTAAAGAAAATCATAAGACTAAAACTGATTGTCCTCGCATGCATGTTATTGATTATAATTCTTGTTCGGATGATGAAGTTGATGTCTATGCTGCTGACTTTGTTTGGCCCTCAAAGGCCAAACCATATGCTTGTAGTGCTCTTAAGCCGATTCACAAGAATCGTGAAGAAGAGATGAAATTCACTTTTGATGTTGCTAAATGTGATAAGATTTTTGATGCTTTGCTGCAAGACAAGTATATTAAAATTTCACATACTTTACCGTCGTTTGAGGAGCTGAAACAGCGAGCTTAT
Source organism: Oryza meyeriana var. granulata (assembly GCA_003991445.1). Lineage (NCBI taxonomy): Eukaryota > Viridiplantae > Streptophyta > Magnoliopsida > Poales > Poaceae > Oryza > Oryza meyeriana. The sequence continues at coordinate 48,588 of RYFJ01003146.1, read as the reverse complement.
TGCAAGTATCATAATTCTTTTTCTCATGCTACTAATGATTGTAATGTCTTTCGGCGACAGATCCAATCGGCTATCAATGATGGACGATTGAGTTTTGCAGAAATGCAAGTTGACAAGACTCCCTTCCCCATGAACACTTTAAATTTGGAAGGGAAGAAGGTGTTACTTCGGCCGGAACAAGCTGAAGCTGCTAAAGGAAAGACAAGTGTTGTTATCGGTGAACCTAGGGTCGTAACCACCGATGACAAGGTCTTGAGGAAAAGGGTTGTGCTTGAGAAAGCCCCCGATGGCAAGGAAACATTAAAGATCACTATGAAAACTTCTGTACTCGGGGGGCAAGTGCAGCAAGGAGGTCATGCAAAATTCATCAAGCCCAAAGGTCCAGAGGTTGGCAAGTGGAAGGTGAATGAGGCAAAAGCGCAGCAGAAGAAAATCAAGCCAACATTTGATATGCTGCTGTCCAAGTATGCCAAACAAGCGGCCGGTTCTAGCTCTAATCGGCCATCACAATTGAAGCTTTCAAGGTCACCTCCATGCCATCAATTTCAGCATCAACATGGTCCATATGGAACATGGGCTCCTGCACCATGGATGGCACCACCTCCCTATGCACCATATTATGCGAGAGATTACTATGGAGGATGGGAGCAGCCCTCAATGGTTCCGTACGCTTTTCATCCTGGGTGGGTAGCACCTAGAAGACCTGTATTTGAGAGACTAACTTACTCCACAAAAGGCCGTTTGGGCAGTGGCACTAATCGGCCATCACAAGCCTCTCTAAAGAAGAAGATGGTGAAGCAAGAATGGCGTGCTAAGTCACCAAGTGCTGGTATTTCAGAACCAGCAAGCAACCAAGAAGGGAGGTTTACAAGTCGCGACATCATCAAAATTGGCACTAAAGATGTAGAGATCAAAGAGCTAGGTAAAATGCCGATTATTATTGGTAATTCAGCTAAATCTAATAGTGTTATGGTTGCTGTCCAGCCAGGTGCAGCAGCTAATGATCATGAGGCAAGTACCAGCAGCACCAAGAAAATAGACGCCAAGTATACCCAGCCGAGATGGTGTCCTCCCAGCTTGTCCAAGGCTAAGAAGAGGAGGTTGCAGCGTATGAGAACTCAGCAAAAGGAGGAGGAAAGGAGGGAGAGGCAAAGGGATGAATTCTTCAACCAAATTCGGCCCGTCATCAATCCGAAACAAGTGTGGAAGCCTAAGGTTGATGAAAAAACAGCAGCACCTCCACCTGTTCCAGCAGCTGTTACTCCAACTCAGGAGGTACCTGAGGCTATCCCAACCTCAACCATGTCACCTACAGCACCCCCTTCATCACAGACGCCGATATTTACCTTGGGAGATGATGAAGAGATGGTGGATTTTGAGCCGACACCCAGCAGGGAAGGTATGGATATTAATATGGTTTATTACTTACCTGCTGAGTATCGTGTTGTTGATGAAGAAGGAGAGGTAGCCCAGCTGGATTTTGGTCCCAAGAATGCCATCTTTGAGAAGCCTAAAGAACCGGTGAAGCACTTGAAACCGCTGTACATCAAGGGTCATATTAATGGATCGCAGGTTGCTAGAATGCTTGTTGATGGTGGAGCTGTGATCAATCTTATGCCATATTCAGTTTTCAAGAAATTGGGGCTACAAGATGAAGACTTGAAGAAGACCAATATGGTGCTGAATGGTTTTGAAGGCAAGGAACGGACAGAGGCCAAAGGAGTTATTTATGTGGAGCTCACGGTTGGAAGCAAGACTTTGCCCGCTGCGTTCTTTGTCGCTGAAGTGCAAGGTAATTACAATGTGATTTTAGGCCGCGATTGGGTACATGCTAACCAGTGCGTGCCATCTACCATGCACCAATTTTTGATCCAATGGGTTGAGGATGAGGTGGAGATAATTTATGCAGACACATCGGCTTGTGTTGCCTTGGCCGATGCTATGGTGGACTGGCAACATCCTGAAGCTACTTGTTTGACGGGTGTTGACACCGAAAACCGCCGGGGGCTGTTCGGCGTCTTGGAGACACGCAAAGGCCTGGGAGATTTGCTTCACTCCAGTGCAGGTCCTAAAATATTGAGGTTCGTAGGCGTGCCAGTCAATTTGACCCCATAATTGACAAGGAGAAAAAAGTTAGATCAGTAAACCGATCGGCCAGTAATAATCCTGTCAGCCGATAGCCAATAGTAACTTGCACATCGGCTAGAAACCGATGCTGATATAAGTGCAGAGTAAACCAGCCGATTGCCGAAGTGATAATCGGCCGGTGATAAAGTAAACAGGAGTCCGTGCCCGGGCCCCTGCTCGTGCCCGCACCCGAGTCGTCACTCATGCCGGCCCTTGGTCGTGCCCGCGCCCGGGTACTCTCTATGCATCGTACCCGGGTCCTTGGTCGTGCCCGCGCCTGGGTCCTTGGTCATGTCCGTGCCCGGGTCCTCGCTCGTGCCCGCTCCCGGGTATTTGCCCGACTACCAGTAGCACTTGCACATCGGCCAGGAAGCCGATGGTAGCATGGATGATACTATAAACAGATAATAAACCAGCCATCGGCTAAGGAGCCGATGACAGAGTAGAATATAAACAAACAATAAGCTAGCCGACTGCCAATAGTAGCACATGGACATCGGCTAGGAGCCGATGATAAAGTAGATAAGCAGAATAATAAATAAGTACAGTCGGCTTTAAAAGATAACTTACCGGCTAGACGCTCCGATAAAACATCGCATAAACACCCATCGGCTTATCAAGGACAAATATATTATTATCAATCTAGTAGTTCAAACTTAACTGATGCAGCACAGATTGATAATAATAAAAGAACCTCAACGAGCCGATAGATCTAATGCAACTGTGATGTAAAATATGATAACTTATCGGCTATGCATTCCGATAAGACACTTGCACAAAATCTATCAACCTAGCAGGAATAACTTATCAGGCAGTTTAGTAGGTCGGACTGAACCGATGCAGCACAAACTGATGATAAACTACACCCAGTAAGCCGATAAAAACTATGCACGCGTGATGTGATATATCTACCCGGCCTAAGAGATCAAACTTAACTGATGCAACCGTAGACAGAATAGATACACCTGGGTAAGGGGTGACGAGTCTTACCCTCTCGCAGGAGTTCGGACCTAACCGATGCAGCCCGGCTCGAGAAGCAAGAACCCGTCGAAAAGGGTGGCGATGCGTCGAATTTGATTGATCGAGAGATGTCTTACAAGGTACCCGGGCATACATATTTATACCCCGAGATTGTCACAGTCCTGATAGGACACGGCACACAATTTCCTATCCATAAAAGGAAAACTAACAAGCCCCGATCAGATACGAGATCAGGTTTCCTAAAAATTATCAAAATTACCTAATTAATAGATAAGGTAATTAACTGCCATACTGCGGTCTTCACGATTCCTTCCTGAATCCGGCTTCTTCTGATTAGCTTCCAACAGCTGATATATCTTCTTTCCTCAACCGAACCCGATGCGAACCGTGCCAAATTTTGGCGTTAACAACGGGACGCAATGATCTTCCAGAATTTGATTTCCTTAGTGCTACAAAGAATGGTTTTGTGCCCATCATGTTAAAGCCGATTGGTGGTGATCGGCTCAAAAATATAATGTGATTAGATGGATCCTAGCTCAGATTGGTTGAAAAAGCATCTCGAAAATTATCGGTCTCAAGAGAACGATATGCACGAATCCATAGAAGAGCTAGAAAATATGGATAAGCTAGGACAAGGTTTTACATTGGCCGATCCATTAGAGGAGATAGACATTGGTGATGGATCAGTTCCTAGGCGGACTTTTATAAACAAAAATCTGAAAGCTGATTACAAGTTGAAGTTAATCGAGCTCTTAAAAGAGTATGTTGATATCTTTGCTTGGGAATACCATGAGATGCCTGGCTTGAGCCGAGAGTTAGTAGAACATCGGCTGCCCATTAAGAGTGGTTTCAGACCTTTCAAATAGCCAGCTAGAAGGTTCAATCCCAAGATGTATGACCGGATTAAGGAGGAGATCGATCGGTTGCTTAAAGCTAATTTCATTAGACCTTGCAGGTATGCTGATTGGATTTCCAATATTGTGCCCGTGGAGAAGAAAGGATCCGGCAAATTGAGGGTGTGCATTGATTTCAGAGATTTGAACAGAGCTACACCCAAAGATGAGTATCCTATGCCTATAGCCGATATGCTTATTAACGATGCTTCTAGACATAAGGTCATTAGCTTTCTTGATGGTAATGCGGGGTATAACCAGATTTTTATTGCCGAAGAAGACATATCCAAAACGGCTTTTCGCTGCCCCGGTTTTCTTGGTTTATTTGAGTGGGTGGTAATGACCTTTGGTTTGAAGAACGCCGATGCTACATATCAAAGAGCTATGAATTTAATCTTTCATGATTTGCTTGGGGTCATTTTAGAGGTTTATATTGATGATATTGTTGTCAAATCGGATGCCATTGAACCACATTTGGCCGATTTGCGTTTAGCTTTTGATAGAATGAGAAAGTATAATCTGAAGATGAATCCTTTAAAGTGTGTTTTTGGTGTATCGGCTGGAAAGTTTTTAGGCTTCATTAATCATGAACATGGCATAGAAATAGATCCTAAGAAAATTGAAGTTATCCAGAAAATTCAGATTCCTGAATGCAAGAGAGATGTACAAAAGTTCCTTGGCAAGGTCAATTATTTGAGGAGATTCATAGCTAACTTGTCGAGGAAAGTTTGATGCTTTTACACCTATCCTTCGGTTGAAGAGCGACACTGATTTTACTTGGGGGGAAAAATAGCAAGAAGCATTTGAAAAGATCAAGCATTATTTGGCTACTCCACCGGTATTGAGAGCGCCCAAACATGGACAGCCATTTAGGCTTTATATTGCAGCAAAAGATGGAGTAATTGGTGCTGTTTTGACACAGAAAACTAAAGGAAAGGAGCATGCTATTGCATATTCGAGCCGGCGTTTATTGGACGCTGAAACGAGGTACACTTTTATTGAAAAATTATGCCTTTCGCTATATTAAGCTTGCACAAAACTGAGACATTATTTACTATCTAGTGCTTGCATAGTAGCGTGTCAAACCGATGTCATTAAATGTATGTTGCATAGACCAATTCTTAGTGGTAGGATTGGTAAGTGGGCTTATGCTTTGATTGAATATGATTTGGCTTATGAACCTTTGAAAGCAATGAAGAGCCAAATTGTAGCTGATTTTATTGTTGAGCATCGGATTGATGATAGGCATAATGTTGATCTTTGATGAGGACATCACCGGCATAGATATGACCATGTTAACCACTTCTAAACCAAAGGTGCAACCACTCTATATGGGGCTTATCATTGATGCATTTGATGAATTGGTGCTGCACCATAAAGTGTGTTTATTTTTATTTTCAGAATTACTTACATGGATCAAGGAAAGGTTTGATTGCATATGGAAAGCATGGAAGGTTAATGAAGTTGATTGGGGACCAAATCTAAGTATTCCTAAAGTCCTCCACCAGGCCACCACGTCACTTTTGGCTCAAGGAAAGAAGGAGTCCAAATTCAACACGTTTTGGAAGTTGGATTCGGACTGCAGGACAGTACCAACTTGCCACGGCTGCCACGACTTCATATGGACTCCGATTGGGGCGTTCTTGTACTTCATGGAAAGCTTATGAAGTCTACTTTCCAACGGATCCAACCTCATCTTCAAATTCCATCCGAGCTGGCCGCAATCATCAAAATAATCCACGTTGGTTCCTGAGTCCGAGTCAAACGGGTGCTGCGCCATCCCCACTTGGGCCCATGGGCCTTGTAACCCTAGGCGGACGTCCCTCCCTGGTCGTATCCCTATTTAAGAGCTGCCGCCTCCCTTGTTACGACTTGGATTTCGTTGAGTTTAGGTTTAGCCCTTGTGCAAACTTCTGTTCTTCAGTTGTGTCGGACGACCACCTGTCAAGACAGCTTCGTGATCCCAACATTGTGTTCGCAATACAATTTATGCTTCATTCATATTCCAATATCAGATTGCCTACGTCCTATTCTTGCTAGTTCTTCGATTGCTCGCAGGGATTGAACCTCGTGTTCAGGTTGATCGCGCCGCCAGTGGGATCAATAACATCTCGGAGTTGGTTCAGCGATTGCTAAGGCGCAAGCGACGTCGTGCGTTTGTAGTCGGATTGCCAGGGTCATCTCCACCCACAAATGGATAGCTATCAACTCATCGAAAGATCGGGCACCTCAGTCTCCATCAATCTTGACCTTGTTTCTTTAGTACCATGGAGATTATATTTTGATGGTTCAGTCTGTAGCAATGGCCAAGGTGTTGGTGTTGTTTATATTTCTCCATATGGTGCTGTTTTTGAAGCCTCATGCCGCTTAGAATTCTTTTGCATAAATAATCAAGCCGAATATGAAGCTTTGCTATTCAGGCTAGAGCTGTTGGCTACTATAGGTGCTACACATATTGAGGCTTTTGGTGATTCGTTGTTAGTAGTGCAGCAAGTATCTAAGGTTTTTCAATGTTTTGACGAATCACTTAATGTTTATCTTGATACATGTCTAGATATTATTGCTACCCTAGATTCCTTTAGTATTGCTCATGTATCTAGACAGGAAAATTGGAGAGCAAATGAGTTAGCACAGCAAGCATCCAGCTATCACGTTCACCATGGCGTGTTTTACATCTCTCAAGAGCCGATGTCTTGTCTTGCTAACATAGGCAAGGCCGAACTACAGCCCACCGATTCGGCCACTAATTTTAAAGTGTATGCAGGTGAAGACAAGGACTGGAGGAAGCCTATTGTTAATTATTTGCAAAATCCTAACAAGAGGGTGGACAAGACGGGTCGGCGGATGGCTTTCAAGTATATATTGATTGACAATGACCTTTATCGCCGAACTGTTGATGGTATTCTTTTGAAGTGCTTGGATGAGGACCAAGCGAGAGTTGCTATGGGAGAGGTGCATGAAGGCATTTGTGGTACACATCAGTCGGCACACAAGATGAAGTGGTTGCTACGGCGTCCTGGTTTCTATTGGCCGACGATGATTAATGATTGCTTCAGATATTACAAGGGTGTCAAGCTTGTCAAAAATTTGGTAATATTCAGCTAGCTCCCGCTGCCATGTTGCATCCTATTGTTAAGCCGTGGCCATTCCGAGGTTGGGGATTGGACTTTATTGGACGGATTCATCCTCCATCGTCGAAGGGGCATCGGTTCGTGCTAGTTGCTACTGATTATTTCACCAAGTGGTCTGAAGCAGTTCCTCTCAAAAATATGACACATGTGGAGGTAATTCAATTCATAACTGAGCACATTATCCATAGATTCGGCATTCCTCAAACATTAACTTCGGATCAAGGGTCTTCTTTTATATCATCACAAGTCCAAGATTTTGTTGAATTATATAAGATAAAGTTGCTCAATTCATCTCCATATTATGCCCAAGCCAATGGACAAGCGGAGTCCACAAATAAAATATTGATCAAGCTCATCAAGAAGAAGATTGAAGATAATCCTAGAAGATGGCATGAGGTGCTGTCCGAAGCTCTTTGGGCACATAGGATCTCAAGGCACGGTGCAACTAAAGTAACTCCATATGAGCTTGTATATGGACAAGAGGCCGTTTTGCCCGTGGAGGTAAATCTGGATGCCTTAAGATTAGCCAAGCAAAATGACTTATCGGTGGTGGATTTCCACAATTTAATGATGGACAATATTGACGAGGTCGCCGATAAGAGATTAGAAGCATAGAGGGCTATTGAGAGAGACAAGCTACGAGTGGCAAAAGCATATAACAAGAAGGTCAAGTTGAAAAGTTTTCAAGTTGGTGATCTAGTGTGGAAGGTGATTTTACCGATTGGTTCAAAAGATAACAAGTTTGGGAAGTGGTCTCCGAGTTGGGAAGGTCCTTTCAAAATTACGAGAGTGGTTCCCGGAAATTCATATTTGGTGGAGTCATTGCAAGGTACTTTGCTGCCCCGTGCTCTCAATGGCAAATATTTGAAGAAGTTTCATCCAAGCGTGTGGCAAGAAGCTTAAGCACGTATGGCCGATATTTAATTATCGTCCTTAGAACAAAATAAACATGGCCGATGGGTGTGTTGACATCGCCTTAGTTTTCACACAAGAAAGAAGTATATTTTTTGGCATGCAAGCTTTGCCAAAAAACAGGGGGGCATGTGTTGATGATCAAATTTGTCATCACGTGCATACTGGTGCAAGGTCCCGGGCACGGGCACAGGGCCCGGGAACGAGCACAAGGTCCCGGGCACGGGCATAGGGCCCGGGAATGGAGACAAGGTCCCGGGCACGGGCACGGGCACAAGGGCCCGGGTGGGTCCTGGCGATGTCACTGGGCCCGGTGTACTGCCAGGAGGCTCGGGGCCTCCTGTTGAGCGGCGCCAGCCGTCGGCCGAAGAAGTCGCCGATGACCACGTAGGCGTTCAGCCCGACCGCCACCAGGCTGGCGATGCGCGTCGTCACTGGCGCTAAGCGCGCGTCCTCCGGCGTCGACTCTGTCCAGCTTTTCACCTTCTGGGCCACCTTGGTCGGGAACAGGAGCCGGTCGTTGGCATCGACGCCGATGTAAACCCAGTGCTGGCGCCACAGGTCCCACTTATTCTTCAGCGCCATTGGGATAAACTCAACGCTGGGGTGGCCGTGGAAGTACACACCACCTACCCGCTCGGGCAGATTGGTGGCCTTGTTCTTCGGTGCGCTCCTCACGATGAAGTAGCGCCGAAACAGGTCCACCGAGGGCATGACGCCCACAAACATCTCGCACAAATGTGCGAAAATCCCCAACACCATCACGGCGTTGGGGGTCAAGTGCAGCATCTGCACCTTGTTGACGATCAAATTTGTCATCACGTGCATACTAGTGCAAGGTCCCGGGCACGGGCACAGGGCCCGGGAACGGGCACAAGGTCCCGGGCACGGACACAGGGCCCGGGAATGGAGACAAGGTCTCGGGCACGGGCACAAGACTCGAGAAAAGGCTCAGGGCCCGGGCACGGGCACAAGCGCGGGCAGGGTCTTGGGCGCGGACACAGGCCGGGCGAGGTCCCGGGCGATCCAGACAAAGCGGAAGCAACGGTCTGGACAATGGCCTGGCGAGATGCTCAGGCGAGGATGTTAACGGCCTCGTCTTCTACATGATTGGCCGGTTGTAAGAAGGAGGAATACTTCGGTTCGGTCTCTGTTTTCTTTTTACCGTATGCATGGAAAGTATTTTTGTGTACAGGAAAGACCAACCGCCCTATATATATAAGGGGTTATGGCCGATTGACGACACACAATCGACATATCAATCTACTATATTATTTTGCATCTACTATTTTCTCTCAGCCCTAGTTTTTGCTTCTTATTTTTCGTTGCCGTCTACTTCGTTGCGACAGCGAGGTCTACTTCGTTGCGACAGCGAGCACAAGGTCCTAGGGGCGGTTAGGCCGACCTAGGGCAACCCATCGCCGTCGTTCTCCCTGACGGGGTCCCTCCCGGGAGCGTGGGGTGTCGGGTTCCAAGAGCTCTCACCGGCGTGTCTTGCGTATCGCGCTCCCGACGAGACTCCCCTTGCGACGTGTCTTGCGCATTGCGCTCGTCGCCGGGGGCACACGTGACGTGTTCGTGTGCGAACACACCTGATACGTCTCCAGCACCTGGAGGAAGAAGTCGGAAAACGGCGGAACCAACCCACCGACGGCGTAGTCAATGAAGTACACCACTTCGTTGGGCTCCTCCGGCGCCAGCCTCGGCTCGCCAAGGCGCACCTTGATCGCCGCCCTCAGCTGTGTGGCGACTAGCATCATCTTCTTCACCCGCTCTGCCCCGGCGTCGTTGTTCAGGCGCGATGGCGGGATCGCACTGCCGTCCAGCGGCCTTACTCCACGGCGCGCGGCATCACGGATGCAGCGGCGAGAGTGGTTGAAGGAAGAAGAAAGCAAGGATAAGAGCGTGCGAATGGGGGCTCTGGGCTTTGGGCGCAAAGAGCAACAGGGGCGGCGGCGGTTCAAATTTGGCAATGAGAGTAGCCAGCCGCTGCCCGCTGCTGTTTATAGTCTCGGAGCACCCGTGGAGCGCCGCTTCGAATCCCCCATTATGGCCCTCGATTTACGGGCCATAAGTGGAAACTCTCCTCTCATCTCGGGTGATTATGGCGGCCCCGTCTCGTTTTCTGTCAAACCAGGTGGGCCCCGCGTCTCTTTGTTTCGCCAAGACGTGGTCCTAGCGGCTCCAGAAATTTTTTGTTGGGTGGTCCTTTTGACATATCAAACTTCAATAACATAAGAAACTCAATATACATATGTAAAATTAAGTCAAAATACGATACAAATATAGCGATAGTATCTCATAGCATCGTAAATTATTTAAAATCAGTATTTATGTTCGAATTTGCAAAAGTTATAACATAGATAAGTTAAATATTATACATCGATAAAATATTAGAGTACTACTTCTTATCTATTCTTCGAGTCTTCATAGACATAAAATTCTTTATAATGTCTTCTTCGCTAACTTGAGAGAAGATATCCCGCTCAATAAATGTGATCAAACAATTATTCAATAATTTGTCACACATACTATTTCTCAGCTTGCTCTTCACAAAACTCAATGCGGAAAATACTCTCTCAACACTTGCTGTTGCAACAGGTAATATCAATACTAATTTAAGAAGCAAATAAACCAAATCATAAAGAACATGCTTGTTTGTTTCAACAAGCTTAATAGAGAGCTCGGCAAGAGTTTCTAGACCTTTAAACCTTTCATCCTTTCTCATATCATCGATAAAATTCTCTAGTTGCAATTCAAGTCTTATCAAATCCATACTTGAAAATTCCTTTGGATAAAATGTGGCAAGCTTGCGTACTTTTTGTGTATCATAAGAAGCAAATGAATTGAATGGATTTAATGCTGACATGCAAATGAGCAACTCCATATTAACCTCATCAAACCTATTGTTAAGCTCTTGGCTTATTTTGTCAACCACACCAATATACACTTCTCTTCTAAAATGATCATCATTTGTTTGGTCCGGATAAAACCGTGGAGATCTTCCATGAGGCACATATTTACCCTCTAAGGTAGGAACTTGAATGCTATGTTTAGTGCAAAATGAAACAACAGTTCCTTCAAAGAATTCCTCCCATCCATTGGATCTTAGTTTTTGCATTTTTTCCTTGGCCAAAGTTACAAGTGACATTGCATTAACAATATCTTGGTCTCTCTTTTGCAAAGATAAAGACAACTCATTTGTATATCCAAGAATAACAAGCATCAAATGTGCACTGAAAACAAAATCAAATGATTCAAATGCTCCAACCACGGCATGTATTTTTGGCCAATCATCTCTTTGTGTGGGATCTTTTCCAAGAGTTATGAGCACCTCATGAATTGTGGAGTACATACCAATAATATGCAATATTGTTTTAAAATGAGAACCCCATCTAGTATCACCGGGCCTAGCTAATCCCATCTCTTGGTTTAATCCAATCCCACTTTCTATTTCACCCAAATCAAGTGCTTCCATAATCTTTTGAGCTCTAACATCTCGAAGCATATCATGACGCTTACAGGAAGTACCAATAATATTCAGCAAGTAAGAAACTTGAGTAAAAAACAACACACAATCATCATTTCCCTTGGCAACAGAAACAAGAACCAATTGGAGCTAATGTGCAAAACAATGGATGTAATAGGCACAAGGAGACTCTTTCATGATCAATGTTTTCAGCCCATTAATCTTTCCTTTCATGTTACTAGCCCCATCATATCCTTGACCACGGATTTGAGAAGGAGTCAAGTGATGATCAGTAAGTAAAGTTTGAATTGCTTTCTTAAGTGCCATAGCAGTGGTATTTGCTACATGAACTACTCCAAGGAACCGCTCACATACCCTTCCAAGTTTGTCAACATAACGCAAACAAAGAGCTAGTTGTTCTTTATGTGAAATGTCACTACACTCATCAGCAAGAATTGAGTAATAATCATCACCAAGGTCATCAATGATGCGCTTAGTAGTTTCACCGGCACAACATTGGATGATTTCTCTTTGTATGCTAGAACAAGTCAAGATGCAATTTCCAGGAACATTTTTCAAAACTAACCGTCCAACTTCTTCATTGTTTTCAGCAAGCCATTTCAAAAGTTCAATGAAATTCCCTCTGTTATTAGATTCTTCACTTTCGTTATGTCCACGGAATGCCAATCCTTGGTTTAAAAGAAATCTTAGACATCTAAGTGAATAGGTCAACCTAGCCTTATAACGAATTTCATTCTCATTTGACACCTTCACAATGACATTATCAATTGAACCACCTTTCACAAATAGACTGTATTTCTCTTGAGCTTTATTGTGAGCACTTGCTACACCTCCCACATGTTTGTCAAGCGCTTCGGCTTTGTTCCAATTTCTCCAACCATCCTTAACAAAATTACTACTTCCGCTACCAAATAAGAAGCATATCATGCAAAACCCAGCATCCTTTGCAACACTATATTCAAGCCAATGGTACTTGTGAAACCAAACAAAATTAAAGTGGCGCTTCTTACCATATATTTCCCTGATTGGGAAATCATGTGAATAAGGTTGGTTTGGACCTTTCAGAATATATGCACGCCGAACAACATCTTGTTCATTAACATCATAGCTTCCAATTGGGGGCCTTAATCCTGGATCAAATTGAAGGTGATTAACATCATATATTGGACGTGCTTCTTGTTCTTGATTTATTGATTCAACAACTTCAGTTACAGGTGGCCTTTGAACTAACTCTTCTTCAATTTGAGTTTCTTCTTCAATAGGATCTGAAGAGGATGCCTTCTTCTTTATCTTTGCTTCATGTTTCCGAAAGAGTGATGCAATATCTCCATTTCTTTTCATATCTCACTGCAATTTGCACCACAAATTAAAGAGACAAAAAAATAAATTCACACTACAATCTCACCAAAGACAGGAAGTTAATTTTGCCAATAATTAACGACCGATCAAAAGCTACATACCTACTTTATTTCTGCTCTCTTGTTCTCTCTTTATATATATATATATATATATATATATATATATATACTGTAGTAGTAGTACCTCTCTGTATATTTATATATATATATGTCTGCAGTACAGGCAACGGACAGAAGGCGCCGCCCGAGATCCAGAAGAGGCGGCCGAATCGGGAGAGCCGGCCGAGTCGGGAGGTGGTGGCGCGGCAACCGGCGGGCACGGGCGGGGCGGCGACCGGCGGGCACGGGGCACGGGCGGCGCGGCGCGGCGACAGGCGGGCACGGGCGGAGCGGCGACCGGCGGGCACGGGCGGCGCGGCGACCGGCGGGCATGGGCGGGGCGGCGACCGGCGGGGGCGGCGCGGCGACAGGCGGGCACGGGCGGGGCGGCGACCGGCGGGCACGGGCGGCGGCGCCGATCTGGTTTGTGCTTCTGCTGCTTCCCTTCCTTCTAGAGCTACAGTATTGGGCAGACAGTGGGCCGATTTTTTGAGGGTGGGGTACTTATGGACCAGATTCTAGGGTGGTCCAGGGCCCACCCGGACCACCCTCTAGAACCGCCAGGCATGGCAATGGGGCCCCGATCTCCGATCCCCAACGGGGAAACATCCATTAGGGTATACAAACGGGATAAAATTAGACCCCACGGGTTATTAACGGGGAAAAGCCCCCCGTCGGGTGGAGCAGGGGTGGGGACGTTCCCCAGCCCCCCGTCCCCGTGTACCCATGGGGCCCCGAATACAAGAGTATATATATATATAAAATCCAGTTCACACTTGTAACCCTAAATCGAGATCCATCTGATTCGTGGCCGAGCGGCAGCCACCAGGGGCGGTGGGTCCGTGGCGTGGGTGCGAGCGGCAGCCACCAGCCGCCAGCTGCGACCTCCACCGCCGCTATCATCGCCGTCCCCCGTCTAGGCCAGGTCGCCAGGACCGGCACCGCCGCTGGCCGCTCCACGTCCGGGCCGCCATCGCCGCTCCCCGTCCAGGCGCCACCACCGCTCTGGCTCCAGGCGACAACGGCGCCACACGGCCGCAAGCATCACACTCGCTCCGGTCATCGCCCCCTTCCCCTCTCCCCCGGTGCCCGGTCCCGCTCCCCCCTCCCACAGGTGAAATCAAGCTGCGCGGCGCTGCCCCGTCGCCGTCATCGACTCAGTCGTGCCGCTGTCGACTCCAAGCAGCGCGGCCATCAACTCCAAGTCTCCAAGTTGCGCTGCCATCGCTAACTCAAGGCCCCCCTCGATCCCCTTCTCCAGGCGCAGGCGCAGGCGCAGGCGCTGGCGCGAGCGAGGGCGCGGGCGGCGGGCGAGGACGCGAGCGCGGGCGAGGGGAACCGGCCTGCGGGCACGCGGGGAGGGAGGCCGGCTATTGTCGGGGATGGGACCCGTCGGGTAACCCATACCCGCGGCGGGGACGGGGACGGGGAAAATCTGCCCCCGCGTGCGGGGATGGGGATGGGGGCAGTCTGTTTTTTTAGTTATGGAGATCGGTACGGGATGTTAAAACCCGACGGGTGCAGCCCCATTGCCAACCTTACGTGGTCCTGTTCCTGCCCGGATTGGCTTTCGGCCGAGCAACAGGCCCAGGGGCCACTGTCGGCGAAACAGGACTAGGGGCCCCACATACTCCGGGGACGCGTGGATCTTCGGCTTCAGCTCCTCCGGGGCCCACATTCAGCACAAGCAACAGCCGGCTATGGCCATTCTCCCGCTAAGTGCCTGGGGCCCGGGCACTGCCCGGGCCCGAGTGCACCTTTCCCGGGCGCGTCGCGACGACCGCTCGCATCCTCCTCAGGCCCCGTCCCCGAGGACATTCCCAGCCCCGGGTCTCGCCCCCCGGGCCGAGACCCGCAATCTCGGTCCCGGGGTGCTTTCCTGGGCACATTACTGGGGCATTCCCAGGCCCAGGGTGCGCTTCCCGAGCCCGAGACTCACAGCCTCGATCCCCGAGGAACTCGGCGCCTCGTGCGCGCGGAGGGCTTGATGAGCTCTCTGCCCTAGGCACGAGCCTGACTCGAGCGGGTCAGCTCTCCAACTACTCGCATTAATGACGAGGCGACGGGGCGTGTCACGCCTGTCGCCCCGTTCAGCCGTGCGTGGACGGCTCATGATGACCCTCCGTGGGCCCGTCCTTTGTGCAGTCAGAGAACTTTTGACTAAGAGGACTTCGGTTTTCCACACCCTGGCAGCGATGGCGTGCGTTGTCACATCTTCATAATCCAGCCACCCGCAGCAACCGTGCAACGTGACGATCAGACGTGCCGAACCTACTCCGGCGTGGCTCAGCAGGCGGACGTGTGCGATAAGACGTATCATACCTAGAAAAGCTTTCTCTTGGCATGTGTATAAGGCACTGTGGACTCCCCTTAGATTATAAAAGGAGGATCCATGCCAACAGGAGAGGGGGCTGACCCCGTAACATTCTCCGAGTACAGTTTCCAGAAATAGACCAAGTTCCCAAGTTAGGGCTAGCTCTTGAGCACCCCTCAAGAACACCGTGTAAGAACGAAGCACATTCATCTCCCACATAGCAGATACACACAGGAGTAGGGTTTTACGCCTCCACGCGGCCCGAACCTGTCTACTTCTCCTGTCTCCCTTGCGTGTCATCGATCAGGCGCCGCAGCCGACCTATGAACCACTCCCCTGGCCGAACCTCAAAGGGGGGTCCCCGCGGTTGGAGTTCCATCCTCCGACAGCTGTGATCCACCGATGTCCTGTATGTACCAACTGGTCTCTTGGGACTGGTACAGGTATTATAGGTAATGATGTTCCTCTTCTGTTAACCCGTACGGTTAGTGGGAGAGGGGCATTGCAGCATAACTATTAAGAAGAGAGGTAAAACAACTTATTTGCCTCCTTAGGGTGGGTGCAATGTAGGACTAGGCTAGTTGGGTTAATAATGAAGCTAAGGGACAATATGGGTAGTTTAGTGATAAAAGTTATGTTTATATCTTCTAATTTATCATATTTAACATAAAATTTGAACTCCAAAAGTTTGTATATTATTTTAGGAAAAGAGAGTAACTTTAAATTTTAGCACAACGTGTAATATAATATGGATAGTATCGTAGCACATCAAAGTCGTCTCTTTCAGGTAGTTGATCTATTCGTACGCAAAATCTGTGGTTTAAAGGCTTCTCAAAGACCCAAAACCAAACCATAACCTAATCTTAAATCGTATCGACAAAAACTCCAATGCACTCCTTCTGACGTCACCACGGACGGATGCGAGAGGGCCGTGGGCTAGGCATGGCAATGGGGCCCCGATCCCCGATCCCCGACGGGGAAAACATCCATTAGGATATACAAACGGGATAAAATTAGTTCCCACGGGGTTATTAACGGGGAAAGCCCCCCGTCGGGTGGAGCGGGGGTGGGGACGTTCCCTAGCCCCCGGTCCCCGTGTACCCATAGGCCCCGAATACAAGAGTATATATATATATAAAAATCCAGTTCACACTTGTAACCCTAGATCGAGATCCGTCTGATCCGTGGCCGAGCGGCAGCCACCAGGGGCGGCGGGTCCGTGGCATGGGTGCAAGCGGCAGCCACCAGTCGCCAGCTGCGACCGCCACCGCCGCTAACATCGCCGCCCCCCATCCAGGCCAGGTCGCTAGGACCGGCACCGCCGCTGGCCGCTCCACGTCTGGGCCGCCATCGCCGCTCCCCGTCTAGGCGCCACCGCCGCTCTGGCTCCAGGCGACAACGGCGCCGCACGGCCACAAGCATCACGCTCGCTCCGGTCGTCGCCCCCTTCCCCTCCCCCCCGGTGCCCGATCCCGCTCCCCCCTCCCACCGGTGAAATCAAGCTGCGCGGCGCCGCCCCGTCATCGTCATCGACTCAGTCGCGCTGCTGTCGACTCCAAGCAGCGCGGCCATCAACTCCAAGTCTCCAAGTTGCGCTGCCATCGCTAACTCAAGGCCCCCCTCGATCCCCTTCTCCAGGCGCGGGCGCGGGGCGCGGGCATAGGCGCGGGCACGGGCGCGGGCGCGGGCCGCGGGGGGCGGGTGAGGGGAACCGGCCTGCGGGCGCGCGGGGAGGGAGGCCGGCTATTGTCGGGGATGGGGACCCGTCGGGTAACCCATACCCGCGACCGGGACGGGGACGGGGAAAATCTGCCCCTCTCGTGCGGGGATGGGGATGGGGATGGGGCGTGGGCTGTGGCCGGTCTGAAACTGGACGCCCGCCGTTGCTGGTCCACGTTCCGATCCACCAACTCCATGCCAGATGGGGCCCACCCTGGTGGAGCCTCGGACCCACACGTCAGCCGCTTTTGACCCGCCTACCTCCGGCAGCTGCGGCCCCACCCGTCGGCGAGACGCCCGTGGTGGCGGCTGATCGCGCCAGGTGGGAAAAGTAATAAGTGGGTTGATATTTGGTGGGCCGATTTATATTTAAGCAGGTGCAGTGTGGTGCAGAGGAGGTGGTAGGTGGCCGACTCGCAGCACGCCTTCCTTCGAGCGATTTCATCCGGTCGGCGTGCAGAGGCAGATCTGACGCCACGCAGGTGAGAGAGGCTCGCCTCCGATCTCCTCCCCTCATCACCCGCCGCTGCGCTTTTCCGTTGCTGGGTAGGATCCCTCGCGCGCGGGAGCTGTCTAGTTTCTGCTCGCCATTTTCCACTTGTCTGCTCTACATGTGAGGTGTCCTGTTTATCGGGAGGGATTGGGTGGAGCCGTGGAAGCGAGTGGAGCTTGTTGCCAGAATCGGCCTCGTCATGGTGGTGTCAGGGTGAATTTGGGGAGTCTGATACTAGTGTCTAATTGTTCCGTTACTGGTCCGTGTGGGATTACAACTTAGAATATATTTTAGTTTCTGGAAGAACCTACAATTTTAGCTGCATGTTCTCTACGTGGTTTGGACATGGAGTGCTAGTTGTAGACAGTGTGTGTGTCAAGTTTGGTGGCTGTTGCTTACCACTAGTTTCTTTCAGTAGCCCCCAAGTGCCAATTTTTTTACCTATCTCAGTATAATGTTAATAAATGTTGCTTCTGATTGCTCTCACATTTGCCTCAACAGGTAGTTAGGTGTAGATCTGTCGTTGTAATGTATGGCCCTAGGTCGCCATGTATTACCACAGGGTTCATCTATTAGTTATGCTAGATGTGATGCCAAACATCTGAAAATGTTATTACTCACTGCGTTCTGTTAATTGTGGAATGTTTTGCAATCGGTAGTTTCTGCCTCAAAACTGACAATATAATTCCCCATCAATGTGTCAACCTCCTGGGTGATATGATAAATAACAATATCATAGGCATATCTTCAGTATTCTGTTAACTTCCTTATTTTGTGCATTTATATACCTTTTCCATAATACATGAATGATGCCCCACTCAATGCTGAAAAGAGTCACCTTTCATATGGCTTCCTTCTAAAAGTATGAAATTTATATTGCTATGGGCCATACAGAAAAGGCCACACCCTGTATTGGACTTTTAGTACATAGCGCTTAATTTTGCATGCATGTCATAGTTCTGCTGTACTGTCCTTTTTGAATTGGCATCTATATCATTTTATAAAAAGAATTAGCATTTGCATTCTGTTAAAAGAAAAGCAACATCTGCACAAACTATTTTTTGTTCTGCGCATGATGTATTGATGTGTTTGGTGCATCTATCTGCAGGCAGAGATGGCTGTCACTAGAATTGGTCTTGCTGGCCTTGCAGTCATGGGGCAGAACCTTGCCCTCAACATTGCAGAGAAAGGGTTCCCTATCTCTGTCTACAACAGGACGACTTCGAAGGTTGATGAGACTGTTCAGCGTGCAAAGGTAGAAGGAAACCTTCCTGTGTACGGGTACCATGACCCTGCATCATTCGTGAACTCCATTCAGAAGCCACGTGTTGTCATCATGCTTGTTGTTGATGATCAAATTTGGCATCACATGCATATTTGTGCCTAACAAGTTTTGTTATGAATTTTATTTAAACAGAGATCTTTGGAATTGGCCTGTGCTGTGTTTCAAGGGTTCGCGGTTGTTCTCGTGATCTTCGTCGTCCTGGCCGGAGCCTTCAGCTGTCACAGGCGCGGGCGCGGGCATTTTCCCGGACACGGAAGCCCGGGCACGGACGTGGTCGCCGGGGCGAGGTACCGGGCACAGACGCGGTCCCCGGGTCCCGGGCGCGGAAGCCCGGGCACGGACGCGGTCCCCGGGTCCCGGGTGCGGAAGCCCGAGAACGGACGTGGTCGCCGGGGTCCCGGGCACAGACGCGGTTCCCGGGTCCCAGGCGCGGAGGCCCCGGGCGCGGACGCCGGGCGTGGACAAGGTCCCGGGCACGGGCACAGGGCCCGGGAACGGGTACAAGATCCCGGGCAGGGTTCCGGGTGCGGATACAGGCCGGGCAAGGTCATGGGCGATCCAGACACAGTGGAGGCAGCGGTCTGGACAACGGCCCGCGAGATGCTCGGGCGAGGAGATTAACGGTCTCGTATTCCACATGGTTGGCCGGTTGTAGGCAGGAGGGATACTTTGGTTCGGTTTCTGTTTCTTTTACCGTATGCATGGAAAGTATGCTGCGTATGCATGGAAAGTATGTTGCGTACAGGAAAGACCAGCCGCCCTATATATATAAGGGGTGATGGCCGATTGACGACACACAATCGACATATCAATCTACTACATTATTTCGCATCTACTATTTTCTCTCAGCCCTAGTTTTTGCTTCTTGTTCTTCGTTGCCGTCTACTTCGTCGCGGCAGCGAGCACAAGGTCCTAGGGGCGGTTAGGCCGACCTAGGGCAGCCCATCGCCGCCGTTCTCCCTGACGGGGTCCCTCCCGGGAGCGTGGGGTGTCGGGTTCCAAGAGCTCTCGCCGGCGTGTCTTGCGTATCGCGCTCCCGACGAGATTCCCCTTGCGACGTGTCTTGCGTATCGCGCTCGTCGCCGGGGGCACACGTGACGTGTTCGTGTGCGAACACACTTTTTGGCGACTCCGCTGGGGACGAGGGAAGATCAAGGTACATCTACGCTGCCGTCAGTCATGTCTGGCAGCAAGATCCCAAAGCCCGGAGATATCAGCACCGACAACATCATCAAGCCTAGCTTTGATGAATTGTCCGAAGAGCATTGCCAAGCTTATGAGGCATACAAGAAGAAGCGTGAAGAGGAAGAGATGGATAGATTCCTTGCCAACTTCAACAAAGATCGTCAAGGTAATATCACAGCGGTTGGCGAGATCACCTTCCCTCCTCTACGAGGCAAAGAAAAGGTACAAAATTCTGTAAGTAGCACTTTTTCTCCTGAACAGTTGGCTGAATTAGAGTTTTGCGTTGCACAGAATAACAATCTTCTTAATCAGGCTATGATAGATATGATGAACGCTAAGAAAAATACGCCACAGCCCTCTAATAGTCATGTTGGTGCATCCACTAGCGCAGTAAGCCCTAACCCAACAGCACCTTTTGATTCATCGGAATTGCCACAACAACCCTCATATGGCATGCCGATGAATTTCTTTTCTGGGCAGCAAGCTAAACCGGGAAGTGGATTAATGGTGATGCCTACATGTCCTAATCCCATTGTTAGCATACCATCTTTGGGAGTTTCGGCGCCAAATAAAACCATGCCACAATTTTCTACACCGCCGATGCCTACGTCACAGATTTTAAATACGTGCAACACTCCTATAAATCCTATGCCACCACCCAGGGCACTCCCAACCAGTTTAGAAGAAGTTATGGCTGGGATACGAGAAGATATGCATAGGATGTTTGTTGAATCTTTTGGAGTTGAACCGAAGGTTAGAGGACGAACTTATCAAAAG
The DNA here is from genome assembly GCA_003991445.1 of Oryza meyeriana var. granulata. Classification (NCBI taxonomy): domain Eukaryota; kingdom Viridiplantae; phylum Streptophyta; class Magnoliopsida; order Poales; family Poaceae; genus Oryza; species Oryza meyeriana. Next base: position 27,824 of record RYFJ01003146.1, on the reverse strand, counting down.
CCATACCCATCCTGCTTTGATGCTATTGCCTATCCTCAAGGGTATAAGGTTCCTGAATTTTCTAAATTTAATGGCGAGGATAGCAAAACCACATGGGAGCACGTTAGTCAATATCTTGCTCAATTAGGTGAAGCGGGTTCTATGGATGAGTTGAAAGTGCGTTTATTTCCTTTATCTTTAACCGGTATAGCTTTTTCATGGTTTTCTGCTTTGTCTCCTGGTTCGATTACTACATGGTCGCAGCTAGAACAAAAATTTCATGATCATTTTTACAGCGGCGATAATGAGCTTAAGCTATCACATCTTACATCGGTGAGGCAAAAGCATGATGAATCGGTTTCAGATTATGTCAAAAGATTTAGAGATGTTAAAAACCGGTGCTATAGTCTTGTGATAGGTGAGAGAGACTTAGCTGATCTTGTGCTTAATGGTTTCAAGACTCACCTTAAAGAAAAATTAGAAGGCTATGAATTTTTAACTGTTAATCAAGTCTTGCAGCGAGCTTTGGCTCAAGAGAGTCGAAACAAAGATGTTAAAGAAAATTATAAGACTAAAACTGATCGTCCTCGCATGCATGTTATTGATTATAGTTCTTGTTCGGATGATGAAGTTGATGTCTATGCTGCTGACTTTGTTTGGCCCTCAAAGGCCAAACCATATGCTTGTAGTGCTCTTAAGCCGATTCGCAAGAATCGTGAAGAAGAGATGAAATTCACTTTTGATATTGCTAAATGTGATAAGATTTTTGATGCTTTGCTACAAGACAAGTATATTAAAATTTCACATACTTTACCGCCGTTTGAGGAGTTGAAACGGCGAGCTTATTGCAAGTATCATAATTCTTTTTCTCATGCTACTAATGATTGTAATGTCTTTCGGCGACAGATCCAATCGGCTATCAATGATGGACGATTGAGCTTTGCTGAAATGCAAGTTGACAAGACTCCCTTCCCCATGAACGCTTTAAATTTGGAAGGGAAGAAGGTGTTACTTCGGCCGGAACAAGCCGAAACTGCTAAAGGAAAGACAAGTGTTGTTATCGGCGAATCTAGGGTCGTAACCACCGATGACAAGGTCTTGGGAAAAAGGGTTGTGCTTGAGAAAGCCCCTGATGGCAAGGAGACATTAAAAATCACCTTGAAAACTTCTGTACTCGGGGGGCAAGTGCAGCAAGGACGTCATGCAAAATTCATCAAGCCCAAAGGCCCAGAAGTTGGCAAGTGGAAGGTGAATGGGGCTAAAGCGCAGCAGAAGAAAGTTAAGCCAACATTTGATATGCTGCTGTCCAAGTATGCCAAACAAGCGGCCGGTTCTAGCTCTAATCGGCCATCACAATTGAAGCGTTTAAGGTCACCTCCACGCCATCAATTGCAGCATCAACATGGTCCATATGGACCATGGGCTCCTGCACCATGGATGGCGCCACCTCCATACGCACCATATTATGCGAGAGATTACTATGGAGGATGGGAGCAGCCCTCAATGGCTCCGTATGCTTTTCATCCTGGGTGGACAGCACCTAGAAGACCTGTATTTGAGAGGCTAACTCGCTCCGCAAAAGGCCGTTTGGGCAGTGGCACTAATCGGCCATCACAAGCCTCTCAAAAGAAGAAGATGGTGAAGCAAGAATGGCGTGCTAAGTCGCCAAGTGCTGGAATTTCAGAACCGGCAAGCAAGCGAGAAGGGAGGTCTACAAGTTGCGACATCATCAAAATTGACACTAAAGATGTAGAGATCAAAGAGCTGGGTAAAAGGCCGATTATTATTGGTAATTCGGCTAAATCTAATAGTGTTATGGTTGCTGTCTAGCCAGGTGCAGCAGCTAACGATCATGAGGCAAGTACCAGCGGCACCAAGAAAATAGACGCCAAGTATACCCAGCCGAGATGGTGTCCTCCCGGCTTGTCCAAGGCTAAGAAGAGGAGGTTGCAGCGTATGAGAACTCAGCAAAAGGAGGAAGAAAGGAGGGAGAGGCAAAGGGATGAATTCTTCAACCGAATTCGGCCCATCATCAATCCGAAACAAGTGTGGAAGCCTAAGGTTAACGAAAAAACAGCAGCACCTCCACCTGTTCCAGCAGCTGTTACTCCAACTCAGGAGGTACCTGAGGCTATTCCAACCTCAACCATGTCACCTACAGCACCCCCTTCATCACAGACGCCGATATTTACCTTGGGAGATGACGAAGAGATGGTGGATTTTGAGCCGACACCCAGCAGGGAAAGTATGGATATTAATATGGTTTATTACTTACCTGCTGAGTATCGTGTTGTTGATGAAGAAGGAGAGGTAGCCCAGCTGGATTTTGGTCCCAAGAATGCCATCTTTGAGAAGCCTAAAGAACCGGTGAAGCACTTGAAACCGTTGTACATCAAGGGTCATATTAATGGATCGCCGGTTGCTAGAATGCTTGTTGATGGTGGAGCTGTGATCAATCTTATGCCATATTCAGTCTTCAAGAAATTGGGGCTGCAAGATGAATACTTGAAGAAGACCAATATGGTGCTGAATGGCTTTGAAGGCAAGGAACGGACAGAGGCCAAAGGAGTTATTTATGTGGAGCTCACAGTTGGAAGCAAGACTTTGCCCGCTGCGTTCTTTGTCGCTGAAGTGCAAGGTAATTACAATGTGATTTTAAGCCGCGATTGGGTACATGCTAACCAGTGCGTGCCATCTACCATGCACCAATTTCTAATCCAATGGGTTGAGGATGAGGTGGAGATAATTTATGCAGACACATCGGCATGTGTTGCCTTGGCCGATGCTATGGTGGATTGGCAACATCCTGAAGCTACTTGTTTGACGGGACGCAATGATCTTCCAGAATTTGATTTCCTTAGTGCTACAAAAAATGGTTTTGTGCCCGTCATGTTAAAGCCGATTGGTGGTGATCGGCTCAAAAATATAATGTGATTAGATGGATCCTAGCTCAGATTGGTTGCAAAAGCGTCTCGAAAATTATCGGTCTCAAGAGAGCGATATGCATGAATCCATAGAAGAGCTAGAAAATATGGATAAGCTAGGACAAGGTTTTACATCGGCCGATCCATTAGAGGAGATAGACATTGGTGATGGATCAGTTCCTAGGCCGACTTTTATAAACAGAAATCTGAAAGCCGATTACAAGTTAAAGTTAATCGAGCTCTTAAAAGAGTATGTTGATATCTTTGCTTGGGAATACCATGAGATGCCTGGCTTGAGCCGAGGGTTAGTAGAACATCGGCTGCCCATTAAGAATGGTTTTAGACCTTTCAAACAGCCGGCTAGAAGGTTCAATCCCAAGATGTATGACCGGATTAAGGAGGAGATCGATCGGTTGCTTAAAGCTAATTTCATTAGACCTTGTAGGTATGCTGATTGGATTTCCAATATTGTGCCTGTGGAGAAGAAAGGATCTGGCAAATTGAGGGTGTGCATTGATTTCAGAGATTTGAACAGAGCTACACCCAAAGATGAGTATCCTATGCCTATAGCTGATATGCTTATTAACGATGCTTCTGGGCATAAGGTCATTAGCTTTCTTGATGGTAATGCGGGGTATAACCAGATTTTTATGGCCGAAGAAGATATCAAAACGGCTTTTCGCTGCCCTGGTTTTCTTGGTTTATTTGAATGGGTGGTAATGACCTTTGGTTTGAAGAATGCCGGTGCTACGTATCAAAGAGCTATGAATTTAATCTTTCATGATTTGCTTGGGGTCATTTTAGAGGTTTATATTGATGATATTGTTGTCAAATCGGATGCCATTGAACCACATTTGGCCGATTTGCGTTTAGCTTTTGATAGAATGAGAAAGTATAATTTAAAGATGAATCCTTTAAAGTGTGCTTTTGGTGTATCGGCTGGAAAGTTTTTAGGCTTCATTATTCATGAACATGGCATAGAAATAGACCCTAAGAAAATTGAAGTTATCTAGAAAATTCAGATTCCTGAATGCAAGAGAGATGTGCAAAAGTTTCTTGGCAAGGTCAATTATTTGAGGAGATTCATAGCTAACTTGTCGAGGAAAGTTGATGCTTTTACACCTATCCTTCGGTTGAAGAGCGACATTGATTTCACTTGGGGGAAAAACAGCAAGAAGCATTTGAAAAGATCAAGCATTATTTGGTTACTCCACCGGTATTGAGAGCGCCCAAACATGGACAGCCGTTTAGGCTTTATATTGCAGCGGAAGATGGAGTAATTGGTGCTGTTTTGACACAAAAAACTGAAGGAAAGGAGCATGCTATTGCATATTTGAGCCGACGTTTAGTGGACGCTGAAACAAGGTACACTTTTATTGAAAAATTATGCCTTTCGTTATATTATGCTTGCACAAAACTGAGACATTATTTACTATCTAGTGCTTGCATAGTAGCGTGTCAGACCGATGTCATTAAATATATGTTGCAAAGACCAATTCTTAGTGGTAGGATTGGTAAGTGGGCTTACGCTTTAATTGAATATGATTTGGTTTACGAACCTTTGAAAGCAATGAAGGGCCAAATTGTAGCTGATTTTATTGTTGAACATCGGATTGATGATAGGCATGATGTTGATCTTGACCTTGTTTCTTTAGTACCATGGAGATTATATTTTGATGGTTCAGTCTGTAGCAATGGCCAAGGTGTTGGTGTTGTTTATATTTCTCCATCTGGTGCTGTTTTTGAAGCCTCATGCCGCTTAGAATTCTTTTGCACAAATAATCAAGCCGAATATGAAGCTTTGTTGTTCGGGCTAGAGCTGTTGGCTGCTATAGGTGCTACACATATTGAGGCTTTTGGTGATTCGTTGTTAGTAGTGCAGCAAGTATCTAAGGTTTTTCAGTGTTTCGACGAATCACTTAATGTTTATCTTGATACATGTCTAGATATTATTGCTACCTTGGATTCCTTTAGTATTGCTCATGTATCTAGACAGGAAAATTGGAGAGCAAATGAGTTAGCGCAGCAGGCATCCGGCTATCACGTTCACCATGGCGTGTTTTATATCTCTCAAGAGCCGATGTCTTGTCTTGCTAACATAGGCAAGGCCGAACCGCAGCCCACCGATTCGGCCACTAATTTTAATGTTTATGCAGGTGAAGACAAGGACTGGGGGAAGCCTATTGTTAATTATTTGCAAAATCCTAACGAGAGGGTGGACAAGACGGTTCGACGGATGGCTTTCAAGTATATATTGATTGACAATGACCTTTATCGCCGAACTGTTGATGGTATTCTTTTGAAATGCTTGGGTGAGGACCAAGCGAGAGTTGCTATGGGAGAGGTGCATGAAGGCACATGTGGTACACATCAGTCGGCACACAAAATGAAGTGGTTGCTACGGCGTGCTGGTTTCTATTGGCCGACGATGATTGATGATTGCTTCAGATATTACAAGGGGTGTGAAGCTTGTCAAAAGTTTGGTAATATTCAGCTAGCTCCTGCTGCCATGTTGCATCCTATTGTTAATCCGTGGCCATTCCGAGGTTGGGGACTGGACTTTATTGGACAGATTCGTCCTCCATCGTCGAAGGGGCATCGGTTTGTGCTAGTTGCTACTGATTATTTCACCAAGTGGTCTGAAGCAGTTCCTCTCAAAAATATGACACATGTGGAGGTAATTCGATTCATAACTGAGCACATTATCCATAGATTCGGCATTCCTCAAACAATAACTTCGGATCAAGGGTCTTCTTTTATATCATCGCAAGTCCAAAATTTTGTTGAATTGTATAAGATAAGGTTGCTCAACTCATCTCCATATTATGCCCAAGCCAATGGACAAGCGGAGTCCACAAATAAAATATTGATCAAGCTCATCAAGAAGAAGATTGAAGACAATCCTAGAAGATGGCATGAGGTGTTGTCCGAAGCTCTTTGGGCACATAGGATCTCAAGGCACGGTGCAACTAAAGTAACTCCATATGAGCTTGTATATGGACAAGAGGCCGTTTTGCCCGTGGAGGTAAATCTAGGTGCCTTAAGATTAGCCAAGCAAAATGACTTATCGGCGGTGGATTTCCACAATTTAATGATGGACAATATTGACGAGGTCGCCGACAAGAGATTAGAAGCATTGAGGGCTATTGAGAGAGACAAGCTACGAGTGGCAAAAGCGTATAACAAGAAGGTCAAGTTGAAAAGTTTTCAAGTTGGTGATCTAGTATGGAAAGTGATTTTACCGATTGGTTCAAAAGATAACAAGTTTGGGAAGTGGTCTCCGAGTTGGGAAGGTCCTTTCAAAATTGCGAGAGTGGTTCCCGGAAATTCATATTTGGTGGAGTCATTGCAAGGTACTTTGCTGCCCCGTGCTCTCAATGGCAAATATTTGAAGAAGTTTTATCCAAGCGTGTGGCAAGAAGCTTAAGCAGGTATGGCCGATATTTAGTTATCGCCCTAAGAGCAAAATAAACATGGCCGATGGGTGTGTTGACATCGTCCTTAGTCTTCGTACAAGAAGGAAGTATATTTTTTGGCATGCAAGCTTTGCCAAAAAACAGGGGGGCATGTGTTGATGATCAAATTTGGCATCACATGCATATTTGTGCCTAACAAGTTTTGTTATGAATTTTATTTAAACAGAGATCTTTGGAATTGGCCTGTGCTGTGTTTCAAGGGTTCGCGGTTGTTCTCGTGATCTTCGTCGTCCTGGCCGGAGCCTTCAGCTGTCACAGGCGCGGGCGCGGGCATTTTCCCGGACACGGAAGCCCGGGCACGGACGTGGTCGCCGGGGCGAGGTACCGGGCACAGACGCGGTCCCCGGGTCTCGGGCGCGGAAGCCCGGGCACGGACGCGGTCCCCGGGTCCCGGGTGCGGAAGCCCGAGAACGGACGTGGTCGCCGGGGTCCCGGGCACAGACGCGGTTCCCGGGTCCCAGGCGCGGAGGCCCCGGGCGCGGACGCCGGGCGTGGACAAGGTCCCGGGCACGGGCACAGGGCCCGGGAACGGGTACAAGATCCCGGGCAGGGTTCCGGGTGCGGATACAGGCCGGGCAAGGTCATGGGCGATCCAGACACAGTGGAGGCAGCGGTCTGGACAACGGCCCGCGAGATGCTCGGGCGAGGAGATTAACGGTCTCGTATTCCACATGGTTGGCCGGTTGTAGGCAGGAGGGATACTTTGGTTTGGTTTCTGTTTCTTTTACCGTATGCATGGAAAGTATGCTGCGTATGCATGGAAAGTATGTTGCGTACAGGAAAGACCAGCCGCCCTATATATATAAGGGGTGATGGCCGATTGACGACACACAATCGACATATCAATCTACTACATTATTTCGCATCTACTATTTTCTCTCAGCCCTAGTTTTTGCTTCTTGTTCTTCGTTGCCGTCTACTTCGTCGCGGCAGCGAGCACAAGGTCCTAGGGGCGGTTAGGCCGACCTAGGGCAGCCCATCGCCGCCGTTCTCCCTGACGGGGTCCCTCCCGGGAGCGTGGGGTGTCGGGTTCCAAGAGCTCTCGCCGGCGTGTCTTGCGTATCGCGCTCCCGACGAGATTCCCCTTGCGACGTGTCTTGCGTATCGCGCTCGTCGCCGGGGGCACACGTGACGTGTTCGTGTGCGAACACTTGTCAAGGCTGGTGCGCCAGTGGACCAGACCATTGCAACTCTTGCAGCACACTTGGAGCAGGGTGACTGTATTATTGATGGAGGAAATGAGTGGTACGAGAACACAGAGAGGAGGGAGAAGGCAATGGAGGAGCGTGGCCTCCTCTACCTTGGCATGGGTGTTTCTGGAGGAGAGGAGGGTGCCCGCAATGGCCCGTCCTTGATGCCTGGTGGCTCATTTGAGGCTTACAAGTACATCGAAGATATTCTTCTCAAGGTGGCTGCTCAGGTTCCTGACAGTGGACCATGTGTCACATACATTGGCAAAGGTGGATCTGGAAACTTTGTCAAGATGGTTCATAATGGAATTGAGTACGGTGACATGCAACTGATTGCTGAGGCATATGATGTTCTCAAGTCGGTTGGTAAGCTCACAAACAGCGAGCTGCAGCAGGTGTTTTCTGAGTGGAACAAGGGTGAGCTCCTCAGTTTCCTGATTGAGATCACAGCTGACATATTTAGCATCAAGGATGACCAGGGTGATGGCTACCTGGTCGACAAGGTGCTGGACAAGACTGGGATGAAGGGAACCAGGAAATGGACTGTGCAGCAGGCTGCAGAGCTTTCTGTGGCTGCTCCTACAATTGAGGCATCGTTGGATTCCAGGTTCCTCAGTGGTTTGAAGGATGAGCGTGTTGAGGCTGCCAAGATCTTCCAAGGTGACTTCTCCAGCAACTTGCCAGTGGACAAGGCACAGCTGATTGAAGACGTCAGGCAGGCTCTTTATGCCTCGAAGATCTGCAGCTACGCTCAGGGCATGAACATCATCAAGGCCAAGAGCATGGAGAAAGGGTGGAGCCTCAACCTCGGTGAGCTAGCGAGGATCTAGAAGGGAGGGTGCATCATCAAAGTCGTCTCTTTCAAGTAGTTGATCTATTCGTATGCGAAATCTGCGGTTTAAAGGCTTCTCAAAGACCCAAAACCAAACCATAACCTAATCTTAAATCGTATCGACAAAAACTCCAATGCACTCCTGCTGACGTCACCACGGACGGATGCGAGAGGGCCGTGGGTTGTGGCCGGTCTGAAACTGGACGCCCGCCGTTGCTGGTCCACGTTCCGATCCACCAACTCCATGCCAGATGGGGCCCACCCTGGTGGAGCCCCGGACCCACACGTCAGCCGCTTTTGACCCGCCTACCCCCGGCGGCTACGGCCCCACCCATCGGCGAGATGCCCGTGGTGGCGGCTGATCGCGTCAGGTGGGAAAAGTAATAAGTGGGTTGATATTTGGTGGGCCTATTTATATTTAAGTAGGTGCGGTGCGGTGCAGAGGAGGTGGTAGGTGGTCAACTCGCAGCACGCCTTCCTTTGAGCGATTTCATCCGGCCGGCGTGCAGAGGCAGATCTGACGCCACGCAGGTGAGAGAGGCTCGCCTCCGATCTCCTCCCCTCATCACCCGCCGCTGCGCTTTTCCGTTGCTGTTGCTGGGTAGGATCCCTCGCGCGCGGGAGCTATCCAGTTTCTACTCGCGATTTTCCACTTGTCTGCTCTATATGTGAGGTGTCCTGTTTATCGGGAGGGATTGGGTGGAGCCGTGGAGGCGAGTGGAGCTTGTGCCAGAATCGGCCTCGTCATGGCGGTGTCGAGGTGAATTTGGGGAGTCTGATACTAGTGTCTGATTGTTCCGTTACTGGTCTGTGTGGGATTACAACTTAGAATATATTTTAGTTTCTGGAAGAACCTACAATTTTAGCTGCATGTTCTCTACGTGGTTTGGACATGGAGTGCTAGTTGTAGACAGTGTGTGTGTCAAGTTTGGTGGCTGTTGTTTACCACTAGTTTCTTTCAGCAGCCCCCAAGTGCCAATTTTTTTACCTATCTCATATAATGTTAATAAATGTTGCTTCTGATTGCTCTCACATTTGCCTCAACATCACATCTAGATGTTTGGCATCACATCTAGCATAACTAATAGATGAACCCCGTGGTAATACATGGCGACCTAGGGCCATACGTTTCCCACCTAGCGGAACAATCAGACACTAGTATCTACGCCTAACCCTGCCTGATCGATGACACGGCAGATCTACGCCTAACTACTTGTTGAGGCAAATGTGAGAGCAATCAAAAGCAACATTTATTAACATTATACTGAGATAGGTAAAAAAATTTGCACTTGGGGGCTACTGAAAGAAACTAGTGGTAAGCAACAGCCACCAAACTTGACACACACACTGTCTACAACTAGCACTCCATGTCCAAACCACGTAGAGAACATGCAGCTAAAATTGTAGGTTCTTCCAGAAACTAAAATATATTCTAAGTTGTAATCCCACACGAACCAGTAACGGAACAATCAGACACTAGTATCAGACTCCCCAAATTCACCTCGACACCACCATGATGAGGCCGATTCTGGCACAAGCTCCACTTGCCTCCACGGCTCCACCCAATCCCTCCTGATAAATAGGACACCTCACATATAGAGCAGACAAGTGGAAAATCACGAGCAGAAACTGGACAGCTCCCGCGCGCGAGGGATCCTACCCAGCAACAGCAACGGAAAAGCGCAACGGCGGGTGATGAGGGGAGGAGATCGGAGGCGAGCCTCTCTCACCTGCGTGGTGTCAGATCTGCCTCTGCCTCTGCACGCCGACCGGATGAAATCGCTCAAAGGAAGGCGTGCTGCGAGTCGACCACCTACCACCTCCTCTGCACCGCACCACACCTGCTTAAATATAAATAGGCCCACCAAATATCAACCCACTTATTACTTTTCCCACCTGGAGTGATCAGCCGCCACCACAGGCGTCTCGCCGACGGGTGGGGCCGCAGCCGCCGGAGGTAGGCGGGTCAAAAGCGGCTGACGTGTGGGTCCGGGGCTCCACCAGGGTGGGCCCCATCTGGCATGGAATTGGTGGATCGGAACGTGGACCAGCAACGGCGGGCATCTAGTTTCAGACCGGCCACAGCCCGCGGCCCTCTCGCATCCGTCCGTGGTGACGTCAGCAGGAGCGCATTGGAGTTTTTGTCGATACGATTTAAGATTAGGTTATGGTTTGGTTTTGTGTCTTTGAGAAGCCTTTAAACCGCAGATTTCGCGTACGAATAGATCAACTACCTGAAAGAGACGACTTTGATGTGCTACGATACTATCCATATTATATTACACGTTGTGCTAAAATTTAAAGTTACTCTCTTTTCCTAAAATAATATACAAACTTTTGGAGTTCAAATTTTATGTTAAATATGATAAATTAGAAGATATAAACATAACTTTTATCACTAAACTACCCATATTGCCTCTTAGCTTCATTATTAACCCAACTAGCCTAGTCCTACATTGCACCCACCCTAAGGAGGCAAATAAGTTGTTTTACCTCTCTTCTTAATAGTTATGCTGTAATGCCCCTCTCCCGCTAACCGTACGGGTTAATAGAAGAGGAACATCGTTACCTATAATACATGTACCAGTCCCAAGAGACCAGTTGGTACATACAAGACATCAGTGGATCATAGCCAAACCTGCTTTATTTATCATACTGTCGGAGGAAGGAACTCCAACCGCGGGGAGTCTGGGAACCCCCCTTTGAGGTTCGGCCAGGGGAGTGGTTCACAGGTCGGCTGCGGCGCCTGATCGATGACACGCAAGGGAGACAGGAGAAGTAGACAGGTTCGGGCCGCACGGAGGCGTAAAACCCTACTCCTGTGTGTATCTGCTATGTGGGAGATGAATGTGCTTCGTTCTTACAAGGTGTTCTTGAGGGGTGCTCAGGAGCTAGCCCTAACTTGGGAACTTGGTCTGTTTCTGGAAGCTATACTAGGAGAATGGAACGGGGTCGGCCCTCTCTCCTGTTGGCATGGATCCTCCTTTTATAGTCTAAGGGGAGTCCACAGTGCCTTATACACATGCCAAGAGAAAGCTTTTCTAGGTACGATACGTCTTGTCGCACACGTCCGCCTGCTGAGCCACGCCGGAGTAGGTTCGGCACGTCCGATCGTCACGTTGCACGGCTGCTGCGGGCGGCTGGATTATGAAGATGTGACAGCGCACGCCATCACTGCAAGGGTGTGGAAAACCGAAGCCCCCTTAGTCAAAAGTCCTTTGACCGGACAGGGAGCGGGCCCATGAGGGGACATCATGAGAGCCCACTCATGTCTGAGCAGGCGACAGGCGAGACACGCCCTATCACCTCGCCATTAATGCGGGTAGTTGGGGAGCTGATCCGGTCGAGTCAGGCTCGTGCCTGGGGCAGAGAGCTCATCGAGCCCCCCGCACGTGCAAGGCGCTGAGTTCCTCGGGGATCAAGGCTGTGTGTCCCGGGCTCGGGAAGCACGTCCCAGGCCCGGGAATGCCCCAGTAATGTGCCCCGGGAACGGGACCCAGGACCGAGCCAGTGGGTCCTGGGACCGGGGGTAGAGATCCGGGCCGCCGGATGTCCTAGTAATGCCCCCGGGAACGCGCCTCGAGACCGGGAGTGAGACCGGGGCCCAGGAATGTCCCCAGGCCACGGGGCCCGAGGTGGATGCGCGCAGCCGTCGCGACGCGTCCGGGGAAGGCGCACCCGGGCCCGGACAGTGCTCGGGCCCCAGGCACTTAGCGGGAAAACGGCCGTAGCCGGCCATCACCGGTGCAGAATGTGGGCCCCGGAGGAGCTGACGTGGCCAAAGATCCACGCGTCCCTGGGGTATGTGGGGCCCCTAGTCCCGTTTTGTCGACACATACATAGTCTTTACATAAGTTGCAGTCTCGAACAGAACCCGAGACATACAACGATACATTACAAAAGTAGATAGCGGAACAACACAGGTAGACCTATACCCACAAGCATGGCTTGGGGACCTAGACCGAAACCCTAAAACTCCTCGTACTCGACTTGCTCCTGATAGTACTGGCTAAGAGTAGAGTCTTTATCTTCATAGGCTTCTGAGAGTAGATAAGCAAGGGTGAGTACATGAGATACTCAGTAAGTCATGGAAAGTATGTGGCATGCAAGGTTTAGCAAGGAAGGTTAGGGTTATTTTTGCAAAAGCGATTTTTAAAGATTTTGTGGTTTTAAAACGCTAAGTGTGCTCTTTAAGTTGTCGAAAAGAAGCTCATGCTTCAATCCATTCCGTGAGTTGCTTTGCAACAAGTTACTACAATTAAGTTAGTCGGGAAGAGACTCGCGTCTCAACCCATTCCACAAGTCTTAAGACTTGTCACAATTCCAATTCGGAACATACCCTCCTCTGGTAACTCCATTTAGGTGAATTCTCTTTATTTCAAAGCTTGTCTCTTAACTCAAGCAAATTCACTGTGGTGTCATCCAACACCCTAGGCCACATAGGCCCGTTACTCAACTATGGTGCCCTCCGACACCCCGGGTCACACAAGCCCGTTTCAGGCCACACAGGCCATCCATCAGTCACACAGACCGATTCTGGTACGGTTCCTAACCCGCAAAACAATTGCACGGATATTTATAAAATAAAATCTACGCTAGAGGAATCACTTCACATTCGCCCGTAACCGTGGGCACGGCTGTTCGAACAGTTCATAAAGACCTTTGCAAAGGGTGCACGCTTTTCCCATACGACGCGAGCTTACTCCCACACTGGCCAAGTGGGGAGGTTCGCGACAAGGCCTTTCCAGAGCCTTCCCAGGATAGCACGTTGCCCTATAAATGGCTCCTCTCAGCCAAGTAACAGGAACTCATTTCCTATACTCAGGGACGAGGGTATATCGCCCTCTTGGCACCCAACCGCTCCCACATTTATTAGCAACCGAAGACCATCCTGGAAACACTAGTTACTTGGCCAGAGGCGTCCCATTCCACCCGTGTAGTCACACTGTTATATACTCAGTGCAATTCCTCAAGGAAACAGTCCTTAAAAATCATGCAGAGCCGGAGCCACACAGGCAGCGACATCTCATGAACAAATTTTTGTAAAACTATTTTATTTCGCAACTGCTCGACCTAGGGTGTCGAGGATTTTAAGACCATTTTATTTAAAACCCTGATTTTTCCATCGTCATATTTTTAGTTTAGGTAAAAAGGACTCATCGACATCCGTACTCAAGTACGAACATCAAGATGACAGGGTTACAAGGGACAGGGCATCAAGTTATTCAAGGCAGGGTCAAATGCAGCAATTAGGTTAGGCCAGACGGATTCGATTACGAATCGCGGCCGATAAAAGTCGTGTTCCTAATTATGCGAGTTTTAGCAATAAAATAAATTTTAAATCATGGGTTCAATATGGTCAAGGGTGACTTGCCTTGCTCAAGGTCCGGCGGATCTTCGACAAAATCATCCTTCGGCGACTCCTCGGGAATAGCCTCTACGCTCGCAAAAGAAAACAAGCAAAAATCACCAATAATTAGCACCTATCTTATACAATTAATAGTGTCATGTGTAGATCTCATTTTTAGAAAAATTTTGAGAGTTGAATGGGCTCAAACGAAGTTATGGTTTAAAAGTTATGAATTTTCAAAGTTTGGGTTAATTTTCTGAAAATAAAAAGGATTTAAAATTATTTTTAGGAAAGAAAAGAAATAAAAAGGAAATAAAGGAAATAGGTTCAGAGGCTGACAAGTGGGACCCTCGGGTCAGGAGAGAGAAGAGGAGCACTGTGTCGGAGGAGGAAACTCCAACTGCGGAAAGTCTAGGGACCCTCCTTTGAGGTTCGGCCAGGGGAGTGGTTCTCAGGACGGCTGCGGCGTCGGATGGATGGCACACAAGGGAGACAGGAGAAGTAGACAGGTTCGGGCCGCGCGGAGGCATAATACCCTACTCCTGTGTGTGTTTGCTATGTGGGAGAGATGAATGTGGTTTTTGCTCTTACAAGGGTCTTGCTGAGGGGTGCTCGGGCCCTCGCCCTGACTTGGGAACTAAAGAAGTTGAGATTAATGCAGAAGCCGATCTCCGAAGTCGAAGTCCAAGTCTCCTCTCCTCTCCCAGTTGGCATGGATCCTCCTTTTATAGTCCAAGGGGAGTCCACAGTGCCTACGCACATGATGAGAAAGAGATTTTCTAGGTATGATACGTCCTATCGCACGCGTCCGCCTGCTGAGCCATGCCGCCGCTCGGTCCGGCATATCTGGTCGGACCGCCGCTTGGTTCGACATGTCTGGTCGGCCTGCCGCACGGTTGCTGCGGGCGGCTAGATTATGGAGATGTGACGGCGCACGCCGTCGCTGCCGGGTGTGGAAAACCGAAGCCCTTCTAGCCAAAAGTTCTTTGACTGCACAGGGAGCGGGCCCACGGGGGCCATCACGAGAGCCCACGCGTGCCGAGCGAGCGACAGGCGCGACGCGCCCCGTCACCTCATCATTAATGCAGGTACTTGGGGAGCTGATCCGCTCGAGTCAGGCTCGTGCCCGGGGACACGCCCCGGGACAGAAGCTGGGGGCCCCAGGACCGGGGGCGAGACCCGGGCCCGGGAAATCCCAATTGTCGGCGAAACGGGACTGGGGGTCTCACAGTCCCCGGGGACGCGTGGATCTTCGGCCACGTCAGCTCCTCCGGGCCCACTTTCTGCACAAGTGACGGTCGGCCACTGCCATTTTCTCGCTAAGTGACTGGGGCCCGGGCACCGTCCGGGCCCGGGTGCACCTTCCCCGAGCGCGCCTCACGACGGACGCCCACGTCCACCTCGGGCCCCGGGTCCCGGGGGCATTCTCGATAAGGGGCACTCCTCTGTTCCCGGACCCCAGGTTCGGGGGCCATTCTCGGGAATGGGTACTCCCCTGTTCCCGAGCCCTGGGTCTCGCTCCCGGGCCCGGGGCCCACAGCTTCCTTCCCAGGGGTGCCCTCGGGGAACATTACGGGGACTTCCCGGTCCCGGGGCTCGCTCTTGGGCCCGGGGCCCACAGCTTCCTTCCCGAGGCGTGCCCCCAGGGAATATTACGGGGACTTCCCGGTCCCGGGTCTCGCTCCCGTCCCCGGGGCCCATAGCTTCCTTCCCGGGGCATGCCCCCGGGACACATTACTAGGAGTTCCCGGTCCCGGGTCTCGCTCCCGGGACCGGGGCACGGCTTCGGTCCCGGGGCACATTGCTGGGACTCCCGGTCCCAGGTCTCGCCCCCGGTCCCGGGGCCCACAGCTTCGGTCCCGGGGCGTGTCCCTGGGCACGAGCCTAACTCGAGCGGAGCAGCTCCCCAACTACCCGCATTAATGATGAGGCGACGGGGCGCGTCGCGCCTGTCGCCCGCTCGGCACACGTGGGCACTCCCTGCGCAGTCAGGGAACTTTTGGCTAGGAGGGCTTCGGTTTTCCACACCCGACAGCGACGGTGTGCGCCGTCACATCTCCATAATCTAGCCGTCCGCAGCAGCCGTGCGGCGGGCCGACTAGACATGCCGGACCGAGCAGCGGCGTGGCTCAGTAGGCGGACACGTGCGACAAGACGTATCATACCTAGAGAAGCTCTCTCTCGTCATGTGTGTAGGCACTGTGGACTCCCCTTAGTCGGAGGATCCATGCCAGCTCAAAAGGGGAGAGTCTTCGGGGGAACTTAGACTTCGTCTTCGGAGGACAGCTTCTAGAGAGAAACCTAGTTCCTAGGGCCCGAGCATCCCTGAAGAACACCTTGTAACAACAAACCACATTCATCTCTCCCACATAGCGAAACACACAGGAGTAGGGTATTACGCCTCCGAGCGGCCCGAACCTGTATACTTCTTCGTCTCCCTTGTGTGCCATCCATCGTCCATCGGACGCCGCATTTGACCTGAGAACAACTGCCCTGGCCAAACCTCAAAAGGGGGGTCCCTAGACTTCCCGCGGTTGGAGTTTCCATCTTCGACACCAGTAATGTAACCTGGGGGCACGCCCCAGGATGGAAGCTGTGGGCCCCGGGCCCAGGCGCGAGACCCGGGACCGGGAAGTCCCAGTAAAGTTCCCCAGGGGCACGCCCCGGGAAGGAAGTTGTGGGCCTCGGGACCAGGAAGTCCCCGTAATGTGCCCCGGGGGCATGCCCCGGGACGGAAGCTGTGGGCCCCGGGACCAGGAGGCGAGACCCGGGACCGGGATTGTCCTCGGGCCCCGAGGCTCGAGGTCGATGCGAGCGGTCGTCGCGACCTGCTTGGGGAAGGTGCTCCGGGGCCCGGACAGCCCTCGGGCCCTCAGCACTTAGCGGGAAAGAACGGCAATAGCTGGTCGTCACTTGTGCAGAATGTGGGCGGTCGTCGCGAGCCACCCGGGGAATGCGCACCCGGGCCCGGGCAGTTCTCGGGTCCCTGGTACTTGGCGGGTTAACGGCCGTAGCCGGCCGTCACCGGTGCAGAAAGTGGGCCCGGAGAAGCTGACGGGGCCGAAGATCCAAGCGTCCCCGGGACTGTGGGACCCCCAATCCCGTTTCGCCGACACACTGTGGCTGACATGTGGGACCGGTTGAACAATAAAGAGAGAGGGAAGGCAGATACTGTCACGTGGGGTCGGGTTGTCAGAGCGTGGAGAGAGAATCAGAGAGGCTGGTGTGTGGGCCCGGTGTGTCAGCGCGTGGATGGGAGAGGTGCGCCGTAGGTGGGATCGGGGTCCGGGGAGTGGGCCGCAGTGGCTGGCACGGCGTCACCGGCAGGGCCAAGAGATGTCCAAATGGGTCGTGCCCCGTCGGGCCGGCCCGGGCACAGTGCTACAGTAACCGTGCCCGGGCCGGCTAGGCACGCTTGGCCGTGGGCCGTGCCGTGCCTGGGCCGGCAGTGCGGCACGGCGAGCCGGCACGGGGCATGGGGCGGGGCACGGGCACGGTCACGGCACGGGGCACGGCGGCAGGCGGCGGAGGCCGGGGACACCGGACGCGTGGCGGCAGGCATCGGCGGACCGGGCCGGCCCGGGCACGGTGGGCCGCGACGGCCGTGCCGGCACGACACGGCCCACGACCTCGGCGTGCCGTGCTTGGGCCGGGGAGGCATGCAGGTCGGCACGGCACGGCCCGCTACAGGAACCGTGCCGTAGCGGGCCGTGCCGGACCGTGCCGGCCCGGTCCGCCCGTTTGGCCACCTATAGGCCAGCAGCGGTCAAAGAACATATTCTTTGGTTAGCCACACCGACTTCAAGCTAGGAGTAGGACCCAAATCAAAGTTATTCCCTCACCCCAGTCTTTTCAAGTGCACGCTCAACACCAAAAAAAAATACTCTTCATCCTAAAATATAATAACTTCTGATTATATATCTGAATATACTCTTGTCCAAATATATAGCTAAAAATTATTATATTTTGGGACGAAGGTAGTACCATAATGCAATAGCCGGCGTGGCAAAGCTTCCAAAGCAACGATTCTCAAACATCATATATATACTAAATCACACGTACTAAATCACACGTCTTTACTAACAGGTTGGTCCACGTATTTACACGACTAGATTTAATTCATCTTAAAGTTTTACTTATATTTTTTTTATCTTCAAACTCTAAAAACACGTGATTGTTTACTTCTCTTAATTATTGAACATTTCACTATAACTCTATTGCATATTTATCTATTGGCAAAATTGGTTTTGTAGCATATATTAATCATGGTTTGAGATATATATATAGCGACGAAAGTTTTCAGTTCACTTTAATAGCATCGTAAATAAGTTACCTCCATTCTCATCTATAGCACTACAAAATTTCAATTAATTTCTTGTTTTTAATTTTTTCTTCCTAAAAATCATGATGCAAAATACTAAACTTTCTTTCTCCTCCTGTCTGCCGTCCCCTTTCTTTCTCCTATGCATGGAGGCACCAAAGCTTACAGCGATGGCTGCCTATGAGAGCTTGCCAATTATCACCCCTCGAACTCACTCAACACCGCTGTGGGCTGCTACCCGCTCACCTGCCCGCTGCGGCTGTTTAGCTATCTTGTTGTTATCTCTTTGAGCTTGTTTGCCGCTCCAAATATTACTATTATCAAGCTCACTTGCTATCGTCGTGTCCTCAAGCTCATCCATGGCCATTGCACCCTCGAGCTCACTTGTGGTTGCTACCTCGCGCAATCTCGTCTGATGCACAACTACTACTGCCCTCGAGCTCATTATGTCTGTCGCGCTCTCGAGCTTGCTTCGTCCACAGCGGCTGGCCCCTCGAGCTTGCTCATTATCGCCACATCCTCAATCTCACTTAATGTCGTTATTGCTGCTACGCCTTCAAGCTTGTCCATGACCACAATGCTATCGACTCGCCTGACATTGTCGTTGCCTTTCCCATGTAGCTTGCTTGCTGATGTGCTCTCGCGAAGGTGGTGAGAAGAAAAAGGGATGCTAAAGGGGTATAAGCTCGAAAAAGATTATGTGTGGATTTTAACAGAGTGTTAAAGATGTGAACAGAGGTAAATTTCGATGCAGTAAACTAAAAACTTCTGGTGCTATATATTTAAAATCATGATATCTTTACTATAGAATCAATTTTGCTTCATCTAGAAGTATAAAGTCAAAAGAAAAACCTTTGCGACCTGCTGTTACTTGTACTAATCTATATAGTGATGAAGAAGATCGAGGTATGGCCACATGTGTTATATATATTTATATATATGACATGCAATTTGTTTTTTTCTTTTTTTCCCAATCAGAAAAGCACTCAAAATTTGATTCTTTTCTTTTTTTTTCTTTTCCTAGTCGGGTTAGAGTCCAGATTGAATCCAGCAGCCGTGCAATCATGTTATTTTTCCTTTCTTTTTTATATACAACTCTGGGCAGTATTATATAATTGTATAAATTATATATCTAATTATATTGATCGATCTGCATCGATATAACATTGAACGGTGGATATTTTTATCTCTTTTTGTGATCGAGCAATTGTGGTGCTCTTTTAAGCTATCTTTATAATTATTTTTTTTAAGTATGCTCCTAATTATTCATCTGGAATTAAATACCTCAGCAAGTGTTTCGGTGGTCTGGCCTGGTTGGGATAATGCATCTAATTTTTGTTTTTATTTTGTAAGCATGCATTTGATTATTTTTTGGGATAAGCCTACCTTTAATCTCTTAACTATTGCCTTAATCTAATTTTTATCCCTCTACTATAATACCGATTAAATAATATCTCTCAACTATTAAAACCGAACACAAATTGCTCCGAAACACCAGGGCCATGCATCGAACGGCCGGCATCGAGTGCAGCGCCAGCGATGCAATACACGGGCATGGCCAAGCGAGCAGACCATAGAGGGCTCGATCGGCTGCAGGCAAAAAAACTCCACGAATGGCTCCTCCCAATGAGCCGGCGATGGGCTAGTGCGTGCTCACTGCTACGGCTGTACCCATGCGTATGTATGCGTTAATGCCTGTATATATAGCAGAACAGCGCCGGCAAGACGGAGAAGAAAGACCAAGGGAAGATCGGAAAAATGCCAAGCAATCACAATTCACAAACGTAGGGCCCGGTTGAATCTAAAGAAAGGGGATGAAAAATCCCTTTATTTTCCATAAACACGCATCTCAAACTGCTGAATAGTATATATTTTATAAAAATTTGCTATATAGAAGTTATTTTAAAAAATTATATAAACCTATTTTTTAAATTAATCGTACAGTAATAGCTTACTTGATTTTACCTGAGGTTTTCTTTCCTCCTCTTTTTCTGTCGCGCCAAGCCGGACAGCTGGAGGCCAAGTCCGACTCTCATCCAGGCCAAGCGTGGGAGAGCCAATATGATACATCTAACCAATCTAGATTTCTACTATAATTTTCTTTCTTTTAAAGTTATATATCACATGGAGGACTCCAAAACATATCCTAACCCTTAATTCCTAATATAGTGCAATCAATATCTACTGTTATAATTTAAACTCATCATGATTTAACAGCATATATTTTATTTTTTTCTCCGATTAATGTAGTAATTTCTAGGCCCCTGGAGAGTTTATTTGGAATTAGTATTGAAATCCAATTTCAGAATTTATTTTTTTATTCCAAATTTTAATTAGTCTTACTTTTGGATATTTATAGATTGTATTTTGCTATGGACTCTTCTTGCTATATAGTCTTTACTTATTTAATTTTTTATTATATTTTTGTTTCGAATTTTAGTGATCTCTTTGAAGTTTATTTGAACTTTGTATTGAAAATCCTATTTTAGAATTTATTTTATTTTTTATTTTGAATTTTAATTAATCTCGTGTTATGTTCTAGATGGACTCTTCTTTCAATATTCTTTTTTTTATTCTGAATTTTAGTTACTTCTAAATTCTATTCCTACTTAAACTCTTATTTTTTTCTCCGATTAATGTGAAAATTTAAAGTGTCCAAAGTGAGTTTTTATTATATTTTTATTTCAAATTTTTAATTATTTTTAAGTTTATTTTAAATTCGTATTGAAATCCTATTTTGAAATTTATTTTATTTTTTATTCCAAACAATAATTAATCCTGTGTTGTGCCGTAGATGGACTGTTTTTTCAATATTTCTTATTTTTTATTTCGAATTTCAGTCATTTCTAAATTCTATTTCTACTTGAACTCTTATTTTTCTTTTTCTCCGATTAATATGAGAATTTCTAATCTGTAGAGTGAACGTGGTGACTCCTTTTAAGGCTTATACTTGGTATGTAGTCTTTACTTATTTAAATTTTATTCTATTTTTATTTTGAATTTTAGTGATCTTTTTTAAGTTTATTTGGAATTCTTATTGAAAAGCCAATTTCAGAATTTATTTATTTATTATTCTAAATTTCAATTAATCTCGTGTTGTGTTCTAAATGGACTCTTCTTTTAATATTCCTTATTTTCTATTCCGAATTTCAGTTATTTCTAAATTATATTCCTACTTGAACTCTTATTTTATTTTTCTCCAATTAATGTGGAAATTTCTAGTCTTTAGAGCAAACATGGTGACTCCTTTCAACACTGTTTTAATAATATAATAGATCTCCGTTATAAGCTTTTACCAATTACTATGTTCTAATTGCATATTTGTCTCGCAACTTTGTTATTCATTACTCGACAGAGCTTCCCCCAAATCACAGTCAACTGATGAATATCGTTGGATCAAAATCCACAGCCTTGGAATCTTCTTTTACCTCTAGCCAAGTATGAGGGAGAGATAGATGGCGAGGATGGCTCACCAGATATGGTGGTAGTGAATTCCTCGACGCTGGTGACACATTTGAACTCCAACAAGTTCCAACCGAATTAGGTTTTAAGGGGTTAGTGATGGTAGAAAGGGGTTAGGGGCGGTGAGGACATTCTTAAAGGGAGCACTAGGGTAGTAGAGGATTGACGATGGATGGTGAAAATGGACGGGCAACAAGGTAGAGGCGATGCCCATTAGAGCAGAGGGAGGGACAGGGTCAAACATGCCCTGTGGTTAGGAGGTGGTGTGTGTGTGGGAGGGGGGAGAGTGCAGGCGGTGGCATTGGATACAGCACGCAAGCCATAGAGATGAGGGAGCGTGGTGTGAACAATTAAGCTTACTAGAGCTATTAAAGAGAGCGCCAACAACGCGGAGGAGGAAGAAGAGAGAGAGGGAGCCAACAGGGAGGAAGGATGGAGACAGAGGGAGGCGTGTGTCGGGAGACGAGTAGCGGTGGACTACATTTAAACATGGAGGCAATGCGAGAAGTAACCAAGTGAGGAAAAAATGGTTAGCAGTTAGAAATGCCGCATGACTGTTGTATCTAATTAAGATGCGCAATGCCATGTGTTGACGTAGTTTAGGGCCAACACACCGAGTTGCGCTAGAACGCGGTCGTCGAAATCACCTCACGGGAAGCCTCTGCGCAAACCAGCCAGGCTGGTTTGGGAAACAAGTCAGGCCGGTTTGCTGAAGCTCGCCATGAAAACCTAGAACCACCACCCCGGGAGGGACCCCGTCAGGGATGATGCGTCTAGGGTTGTTCTGAGATCGGCAGGCCACTCAGAACGTCCCAAATCGCCATGGAGACGAAGAAGGAGAAGCAAAGGGGGTTGAAAAGGCTAGGGTTTAGAGGAAATAAAAAGTAAAGGTATTTTGATTAATCGATTGGATAAATACTCAATCGGTCGTGGCCTTTATATTTATGGGTGGGCCCTGCAAGGAATTCCAATTACAAATTATGGTCTACATGGATTACTTGATTCTACTTAGACTGGGTCCAAACCGGTCAGGCCGATTTGGGAAACAGGTTAGGCCGGTTTGTATTGCCGGATCGGCGACAGTGCTAACCGGCTAGGCCGGTTTAGGAAACCGGTCAAACCGGTTTTCCCAGCAGATTGGCCTTGTGCCAATTTTGGCCACCAACATATGCCCCCCTGTTTTCTGGTAAAGCTTGCGTTCCAAAAAACATGTT
This sequence comes from Oryza meyeriana var. granulata, assembly GCA_003991445.1. Lineage (NCBI taxonomy): Eukaryota > Viridiplantae > Streptophyta > Magnoliopsida > Poales > Poaceae > Oryza > Oryza meyeriana. Next base: position 5,076 of record RYFJ01003146.1, on the reverse strand, counting down.
AAAACAAAAATAAGTCTAAGGGCGATGCTCGTTACATAATTCATCGGCCTTTTTGTTTCTAAGGGCGATATTTGAAATACCGCCATATACATCAAGCATCTTCCATACACTTGGCTAATACCTTTTCTTCAGCTGCCACATATAATTTAAAAGGAACACCACTCCTAGGAGCTTTGAGCACGGGTGATGAAGATAAATAGCATTTAATCTTTTCAAAAGTTGCCTGCTATTCTGCCCCCCAAGTAAATTCGGTTTCATCTTTCAACCGAAGAATAGGAATAAAAGCATTCACCTTCCTGGACAAGTTACAAATAAATTTCCTTAAGTAATTTACCTTGCCCAAGAATTTCTGTAACTCCTTCTTACATGTAGGAGCTCGTATCCTTCTAATGGATTCAATTTTCTTAGGATCTATCTCTATGCCATTTTCATGAATAATGAAACTTAAGAACTTTCCAGCCGATACACCAAATGCACATTTGAGTGGATTCATTTTTAAACCATATCAACGCATCTTTTCAAAAGCAAGCTTCAAATCAGCTAAATGTGGTTTTAAACCAGCTGATTTAACAACAATATCATCGATATAAATTTCCACAATCACACCAAGTAAGTCATGAAAAATCTAATTCATAGCCCTTTGATAAGTAGCACCTGTATTTTTCAAACCAAAAGTCATGACTACCCACTCAAATAAACCAATAAAACCTGGACATATAAAGGCCGTTTTGGATATATCCTCTTCAGCAATGAAAATTTGATTATAACCAGCATTACCATCAAGAAAGCTAATGACATTATGTCCAGATGCATCATTAATAAGCATATCGCTATAGGCATAGGATATTCATCTTTAGGAGTAGCTTTATTAAGATCTCTAAAATCAATACAAACTCTAAGCTTACTCGAATCTTTCTTTTCAACAGGTACAATATTAGAAACCCATTCAGCATATCGACAAGTCCTAATAAATCCCGCCTCCAACAACTGATTAATTTCTTCTTTAATTCAGTCATACATAATAGGATTAAAACGTCTAGGAGGCTGTTTATAAGGCCTAAAACCAGGTTTAATTGGCAACTGATGCTCAACTAACTCGCGGCTTAAACCAGGCATCTCATGATATTCCCATGCAAAACAATCGACATATTCTTTCAACAGCTCGATTAATTTAGCTTTATAATCAGCTTTCAAACTTTTGTTTACAAACGTCGGCCTTGGTATAGTACCATCACCAATATCAACCTCCTCTAAAGGATCAGCCGACGTAAAACCTTATCCTAATTTATTCACATCATCAAAGTCTTCAATGGTCTCGCACATATCGTTCTTATTCGCCCGATAGTGCTCAAGTCTCTACTGCAACCACTCTAGATTTAAATCCATCTAAATCACATGAGGTGGTTTAGCCGATTCTCAACCGGCTTTATGACAGCAGGAACAAATCCATCCCTAGTACAACTGATAAGCTCAAAATCTAAAATAATATGATAATCCGAATTGAGATGCACCACACATATATCCACATTCATGCACTTAGGAGATGAACCATAATCAACAAGCTGTTCATCGTCCTTTTCTTGGGATTCCGATGACAACTTATCATCACAAACCATTGGAGTAGAAATACCAAAACCGAGCGCTGCTTCTGTCGAAACCGGTCTGACACCGGTCTGACCGCCTTGGGAGAAACCGGTCTGACCGGTTCTGAATCCGGTCTGACCGGTTCTGCTGCTGGGTGAGCATCAACCTTAATCTTCCACTCCTTCTTTTGCGGGATCATGGGCCTATATTTGTTAAAGTTCTCATCTCTCTGCTTCTCAAACTCCTGTTCCCTTTTCTCCTGAAAGCAAAGCCTCTGCAATTTCCTCTTTTGAGTGCGAGTCAAGCCCGGAGGACACCACCTTGGCAAGAAATACTTAGAAGTAGAACCACTGGTGCTGGCTTCATGATCATTGGTTGCAGGAGCCTTTTGGACAGATGTCTCAACTGAATCGCCAATGACAATCGGTCTTTTGCCATTGTCCTTGTTAGGGACTAACATGCTTCCAATCTGCATAATATCATCGGCCGTAGTCCTCTCTGGATCAACATTAACCTTTTGCACCTCCTCTTCTTTCTTCTTGGGCCAATACACTTGCTTTGGAGGAGATGATCTGCGTCTCTGCTCCAACCGGTCAAACCGGTTTGGCAAAACCGGTCTGACTGGTTTCACCTGCTGATCCCAACCTGATCAGCGAGGTGCCAAATGGTTATGTGTAGGGCGTGAAATCCTGTCAAAAGCTGATTTCCTTGGTTTCTTCCATCCTGGATGAAAAGATTGATATGGCATAGGATAGCAAGGCATCCACATCATCCCATTATATTCCAACGCCGGATATTGCAAGTTTGATGCTAAAGGAGCCCATAACATGGTAGGATACTGATTTTGGGGAGGATGCAAAGTCACAACCCCACTTTTCTACCTTATAGTTGCCCTTGGAGGTGAATTGGGTCTCTCTTGATGCATTAGTGACCTTATTCTCTTTTTTACCGGCCAATCACATGTAAGGGCCCTTTGATTGACATACTTGGACAAAAGCTGATCAAAAGTAGGTTTCCGCTTCATAACACTTCCCTGATCTTTTGCCGAATTCAATTTCCATGTGCCAATCACTGGACGCTTCGGTTTCAGCATTCGGGGACGGCCCTGGTTAAAACCGGCCTGACCGGGTTCGCAAACCGGTCTGACCGGTTTGTCCTGCATAGCAGGCTCAAACGGTCTCTGCTCGATTTGCGAAGATGGTCCTTGCCCCCCGTGTCCAGAAGCTTTCACAGTGATTTTAAAGGATTCTCTGCCATCAGAAGCTTTTTCATACACCACTTCCCTCATCAACTTTTTGTCTTTTTAGCTCTCGGTCTTAGCTTCACCAATAACCACATTCTTCCCTTTGGTTGCTTCAGCTTGATGCGGCCGAACCAGTACCTTGGGCTGCTGCAAATCTATAGTGTTGACAGGGAAAGGTGTCTTGTCCACTTGCATCTCATGAAGAGTCAATCGTCCCTCATTAATAACCGATTGAATCTATCGACGGAAAACATTGCAATCATTAGTAGCATGCGAAAAAGAATTATGAAACTTACAATACGCACGCTTCTTCAATCCCTCAGGTAAAGGCATAGCATGAGATATCTTGATGTTTCCGTTTTTAAACAATTCATCAAATATACGATCACATTTAGAAACATCAAAAGTAAATCGCATTTCTTCCTGCCGACCCTTATGAGCCGGCTTAAGTGATGAACAAGAATATGTTTTAGCCTTTGAAGGCCATACAAATTCAGCAACGTAAACATCTTTGTCCTCATCGTCTGAACTATCAGATTCATACTCAACAACATGAACATTAGGTCGATGAGGCTTAAAGCTTTCCTCTGCTTTCTTAATTCTGATTTCCTGAATTAAAGCTCTTATTTGTACTTGAGCAACCGAAAGAAAATCACCACATTCTATTCTATCCCTAATAGAAGATCTCAATCCCTTAAAACAAATATCGGCAAGATCCATATCAGAAATTGACAAATTAAAGCAACGGTTCTTGGTTTCTTTGAATCGTCTTATATAATCAGAAACAGATTCTTCTCTACCTTGCTTAACCGACGTTAAATCTGTCAATTTTAATTCGGGATTCCCACTATAGAAATGATCATGAAATTTTTGTTCTAATTGACTCCAAGAACAAATAGAATTAGGAGCCAAAGATGAAAACCAAGCAAAAACAGTTCCAGTCAAAGATAAAGAAAATAAACGGACTTTCAACGCATCAATGGAACTTACTTCACCTAGTTGAGCAATGTATTGACTAATATGTTCCCAAGTAGTTCTATTATCCTCGCCATTAAATTTAGCAAAATTAGGAACACGCCAACCAGTAGGGTAAGGAACAAAATCAAACTCAAGGCAGCATATGGTTTTTAATACAACTTAGAGTTACCAATATCCACACCAAGCTTATTTTTCATTACACTAGCCAAATCCTCCCTAAATTTAGAAAATTCATTGTTCCAACTAGAGTTATTTGGCTGTTGTGGCATTGTAGCAGCAGTATTTAACTCTCTGAAATTTTACATGAGGTGCATGATTTACCATGAGCACACCTTAAAATAGCTATATACATCATTCGGTATCCCTCCATAAGATGCATTTGCATTAGGAATAGGAGGTGAAGTGTACACGAATATGGTATAGTGCACAAAATTAGCATTTCATTAGTACGAACCATAAGCGGCCGAACTAGGCATGGGTAGCAAGTGTTCAGGCTGCTCGAGACACCCATAGAGAACGGCCTGATAGTTTTGATGAAACTGGTCCTGGCCAGTTCTGCCGTGTTCGCAGTTGTGTTGACCTGGTGATATTTGACCCTGAAAAAAAGTTCAACGACCATACATACTGTGGATTTTCAGGAATTGCACTTGGGGTGTAGCCGATGTACTAGGTTGTAGACCCTCATTTGTTTAATATGGGATTCCAATAGACTTTCTTTTTCTTTTAACATATCTTTCTATTCGTTTAACTCAATGTCGCAACAAGTTCATCCAATACCTTTAATAATAGTATTACGATTTGACATCTAGGCCCCTACAGCCCCAATGTGTTGCGGGGTGAATTGGCTTACACATTGCTTATTACCTCAACTTGTTGTCGCTCATCCCCCCCTTGAACGCGGGCCATCACGCAATCTTGCACCCCTCTTGTGAGTTGCCCTGGCGGTCCCCTTCTCCTGAATCTATCGCAAGAATTGAGGTCTGAAATAAGCTTCCACCCGCCAAATTACACTTCTAACACTCCTCTTCACTGACCGGTCTCCTCGATAGAAGCCGTGATGATCGTTGTTCTTCCGTCGAGTTCCCGCTGTTAGATCCCATCTGGCTAGGGTTTAATGAACGGTTTACAACCAGTATCTTTCTTCCCCAGCCGGGAGTCGCACAAATGTGTGCTGACGGTTAGTGCCAACACACCGAGTTGGCTAAAACGCGCGGTCCAAATCCCTCAACGGAAGCCTTTGCTGCAAACCAGCGCAGGGTCCGTTTGGACAA